>JAPVRG010000810.1:0-12023 GCA_029783565.1 Rhagoletis cerasi
TAGAACTTTTCATTAAACAAGTAATTTTTAAGCAAAAACACAACCGACTTCAATTCTCATAAAAGAATTTAGGAGTACCGTTAATTTCTTAAAAATGTTTGAATTATTTTTAATTGTATGTAAATAAAGTGAAGCTAAGTAACTTAGCTGTGGCCGCTGTGGTGTAGTGGTAAGCAGTGCGCGCTTCCACTCCGCAGACCTGGGTTCAAGCCCTGGTCAACGTCGCAAAAAAGTTTAGAAAAAAGGTTTTTTCTTAACAGCGGTCACCCCTCGGCAGGCAATGGCAAACCTCCGAGGGTACTTCTGCCATGAAAAAGTTTCTCACAAAAATACAATCGCCGTTCGGAGTCGGCATAAAACTGTAGGTCCCTCCCCTTTGTGTGACAACATCAAGGCGCACGCCACAAATCGGAGGAGAAGCTCGGCCAAACACTAACATATGTGTAAGCGCCAAATTATTATTATTATTATTATTATTATTAAGTAACTTAAAAAATGTATCTTTTTATTTATTACAGACTGCATATAAAACTTGCATAAATGTATTTTAAAGAGCGTATTTTCTGAAGCGAATTTTCAGTATTTTCTGCCGATATATGTTTAGAAGTACAACCCCCCCTTAAAAACTAAAGCGTTAATTATAAAGCTTGTATCTGAAAAATGTTGTTCTGTAAGACTTTTGATCGAGATTCTTTATAAGCTCAGCTTGTAAGGAAATTGCACCATCTTCAAAAAAAGATAGCTCAATATTTAAACCCTCTATCTCACTAATATTCTCCTGGATATCGGAAGGCGCAAACGGGATGTTTAAATGAATTATCAACTTTCAAATAGAAAAAGCTTGTCCTCGAAGCATTTTGCTTTTACAACTTTTCACTCAGATATTTTCTTTATATCAGATAAAAATACCATAAATTATTTTATGTCACTGACGATGAGAGGGAGCTTTTACTCTGCAGATAGCTTAAACAAAAGCTCTGTCAAAAACTCTGGTTACGTTCTAGGCGCCACTATTTCATTTTTTTAAATTTAGCTAAGATATCCTGGAGCCTTTTCTCGGAAAACGGCGGGAGGCTGTAAGTTTTTCAATTCACTACCACCTTCGACTAATAAAAGCTTTGATTTTCCAATACGTTCGGAGAGCAATGCCTATGAAATCTTTGACTAAAGAGTTTTTGCCAGTAAATAAATATTTAATAATACATAAAACATTATTAAAGTCTTTGTTGGTTTCACTTAATCTACTGATTTTAATTTAACTGCTTCTGCTGGTACTAATCTGCGAGACGCACTATTTATATAAGTCTAGTGATAACTCCAACGCAATTGAGAAGGAAATCAGTCACTCCCTGACTTATTTTTTGATTCCTTTAATAACTTATTACCGTCACACTCGTGTCTACTGCTTCTTCAGTCAATTTATCCTGAAAAGCGCTGCTGAAGTCAGGAAGCCTCAGCTTCATGGTAGATGACCCACCACTCCTTCCGTCAAGCTTAGACCTTTTCGTAAAAAAATTCACTGCTCCTTCCCTACAGCCTTATTGACCCTTTAGGTAATATGTTCTTGGAGCCATTCAGCCAGGTCGATAAAATAATGGTGAAAATGCAGTCTTCAATTCTATCTGAGTTAGTCCCCGTCACCAGTTTTTTGTCCAAAGTCTAGAAATTCCGTTACTGTTAAGTCGCGGCTTTTGAATCAGGACCACATTGGCCCCACCTTGCTTAAGGTGGAGCAAAATATCGGATGATGCCGTTTTTTAATGCTCTCTAAAAATGCTAGTTAAGCGCTCTTCTACACCGCCCCATCGAATATCCGTTCGTCTCTAATGGCGAACCTCCTAAACAAAGATGCGTCACCAATCATTAAGCTTAGTAAACCTCAATATTCAAAAGAGTTACTTAGTTCTCACTAGGTAACTCAGAGATAAGATAGCAGTATCTAAGAACTCTCTCGATCTCTCATGGCATAGAAGGTCCAGAAAGAAACCGAACTCAAGCCTGCGGAATAAAGAATTGATTCCTCTTCTCCTTGATATGGCTACAACCATCAGCCTTCCCTCCTGTTTGAAGATAGAAGGCCGTTCACTCTACTCTGATCCACAATGACCAGGACAAAGAAGTTGATTTGCTTAGCGATTTCGTTTAATAACTTTAGAGTCACTGCAGTCGGAAGTCTTCTCATCAGGTACGTCTCCCCTGCGTCCGCTGACCGCCGGTTCTGAGCACCTTTTAGAACTCCATGCTCCATGCATGCTTGTCAGAAACCTGAACAAGAGGCTGACAACCGTTGCGTTCTCAAATGTTTGTGGCCATAAGATGAGTTTAATGTGCCTTTCTCCCGAGTGTGGCGCTTCTTTTAGAAATATCGTGGTGCCCTTGAGCAGTATCTTCAACTTCTTACAACTTTTCTCTCGATACATGGGCAAGTATTATTTATATAGAGCTCGCGGGCTATGGTCAATTTTTTGGCTTAACGCATGGTTATACGGCTTTTGAATTGCCTTGTTGCTCTTCAACCTACACTAATAGGCGGGAAAGTCTGAGCTATCTTATCTATTAAGCAGCACTGATCTCTCTCCTTCGATACTCCACTAAAAGTCTGTGGATCATTCAGGTATTTATGGGTGTCATTGACCACATGCATTCTTCAATCAAGCAATCCCATCCACATAAACTGGATATAGCTGTTAAGCGTAGCTGAAACCCCACTTAAGAAATTCAATTTCTCACCAGCCAACCATTCAAAGTGCAACAAAGTTCGATGATACACAACAATGTAATCAACATTGTTATTGTCTTGCTTAGTTTTTGACAATTTACTACATTAACATTTCACAAATTTTAGTCAAAATGTCAAATCTACAGGCGGAGCGACAAGGAGCAGTGACAAAGCCTCTGATGAGACATGACTTTAACCTATACCAGCCTACAATTGGACATACCTGCCTGTCTGCGCATCGTCTCCACTGAATTCTTTTCAAAACCGCACCTGCCTGTCACTCGTTGCACCGCTGCGCCAACACAGAACGTAAGGTCCATGGAAAATTTCACTTTCATGTCAGGCAACAGAGTCCGCACAAAATGAAAGTGGTTGACGAATTCAGAAGGTAGGAATGAGATATATATATGTATGTATACTAGGGTGGTCCAAAAATGTATGGGAGAAAAGTAAAGTAAGAAATTTAATGCTCTCACCCCCTAGGATTGTTCTATACCGAAAAAAATATTTAGAGGTCGTTCAAAGCGCTCAAAGTTTCCCATGTATTTTAGAAATAGCATAGAATCCATGAAAGTCAAAATTTTTCAATCTGAAGACCCTTTTTCTCTTCTGAAGACTTCAGAGAATAATGCCCAATTGTTTATTTAAAGATTTTTTGAATGTGAAAAAAAATAGGAAGAAATACTTTTTAGCGCTTATTTTTGTATTTTTGATTTTTTTGGGATTTTTCGGAGACCCTTAAAAAATAATTAAATTTGAAAAAAGTTTAAATAAACAATTGAGCATTATTCTCTTAAGTCTTCTGAAGAGAAGCAGAATTTTCAGATTGAAAAATTTTGATTTTCATGGATTCTACGCTATTTCTACGAAAAGTCTTATTTTCACCGTACAAAATACATGGGAAACTTTGAGCGCTTTGAGCGACCTCTAAATATATTTTTATTTTAAAATAAAAAAACAGGGATATACTCTTTTTCGGTATAGAACAATCCTGGAGGGTGAGAGCATTAAATTTCCGACTTTACTTATTTTGGACCACCCTAATGTATACACAGTACAAACATATACTCGCATATATTTACATATTTGCGATTTTATGTTTTGTGTGTTAATGCAAATGCCGACATATGTTTTTTTATATGTTGTTTGGTTATGTATGTACATAGATATTTCGAATCGGCTGCAACTCCCAACGGATTGTCCACCGCAAAATAAACACGCGTTTTAATTTCCCTCAGCGCATTCAAAACTTATTTAAAATTCATTAACACTTTGCGCTCCAAAACAACAACAACAGTATCGGCAAAAACAGACCAAATCATATCAATGGATTTTATTGGATGCCATTTGTGTTTATTATATGCCGTTTGGTTGTTAAAATCACTTGGGCTCTAAGTAAAGGTATTTGTCGTTTGTAGTTCGTTCGTTTTTATGATTTATTCATAAGCAGCGAAATGAACCTCGCGGAGTGGTCTAGGTTTGGGTTGTTTTAAAAATTAATAGAACTTAAATTGCTGTAGCTGAAAATCAGATTAAACTGACTACATACATACACATATGCATACATGTCTGAATAATGTATCCGACCGAATGTAAAATCGAATTTTTAGAATTAATTCCTCCGATTTCGCTCTATGAAAATTTTACAATTTTCCTTCAAATTTGTATTTAGCTGGCTGTGTTCCAAATATTTTTTTCTTCATGATTAAATTCTCTAAATAAAAAACTACTGTTATAGGTATTTTTGTATTACTTAATTGCGGATATGATTTTCGAGTTGTGCCGTTATTGCAGAGGACCATTGATATCTACCACTACGAATATCAGCTCAGTACATAACTACTACCCTGTCAAGCTTAACCATGGGAGGGCTTGATATTACCCGGCGAGAGGGCCTTCCAAAATAGGGATCCGAAAGGAGTCTTAATTGTGACCTTGTTGGGATTGTTTTTTTGTAAGCTTCAAAAAATTCACCTATTTCTGAGGGCTTTTGGAGTGATGAGCGTTAATGCTTATATATGGGAGCATTTTTTGAGCATTCGTCTAATGGGACTTAAGAAGAATTTGCAGCAGCGTCTTGCTAAGTTAACTTTATATGAATTGTTTAAAGTCGATTCGGCAGCCGTTCAGACGTGCGTAGTCCTAGCTGAAATTAGTAAAATTGAATAGGCTATAAAACTATGTCCAAAATCTCTCTAAGAAATTTAATTAAAAACTTCTACATTTTTACGATAGTTTGTTGATTTTTTTTTAAACATTGCACAAAGGCTTAAGCCTGGATGTATACGGTATTTTGTCAAAAAACAAACTATATTTTTGTACAAAAATAACTAAAATTAAATAACAAAAAACTAAATTCATCAATTTTGTCAATATGTGGTGAGCGTATAATTTTGGCACGGGGTGTATTGAAATGTAAAAGAAGGTATTTTAATTATATTGAAAGGAGGTTAGAAAGCATCAAAAAAGTATTACGAAAGGCTAGATAATGACTCCAAACAGACTCCAATAAACCATCAAAAAAGAAACAAAAAAAAATGCTCAAATATGACTCAAAAAAGACTCCTAGAAACGTTCAAATATGACTCCAAAAGTGCTCTAAAATTCACTGAAAAGGAGCCATAAAATGCACCGAATTCATCGGTTTTAGAGTCTTTTCGGAGTCATTTTTTAGACTCCATTCAGCGTGCCTGCCTGGTAGAACAAAAAATCACTCATTTAGGGCTCCGAAAAGAGTTTTTTATGAGGGAAAAGTTCTGATATAAAAAGCTTTATAGCTCATAAAAAAGTCTTTTATGATCTTTTTGGTTAGCCAGGTAGTCATACGCCGATGGTATGGTAGTTTTAGTAACAGGGTTATTTCCATATGTGGTGAATAATATCATAGAAGGAGCTCTAGGAAAGGTAGGCCGATGAGCTGGGAAATATTTGCTTAGAGTGAACGCACAAAAAAAACCAGAATTAACCAAAAGAACCAAAATTTAATGACTTACGGGACAATTCTGCCTAAGACAGTTTAAAGTCTTTTGTAAGACAATTGAAAGATTTTGTTTATTCTGGCACAAAACTCTTACAAAAAAGGCTTTTGTATATTATTTTACTCGTCCTGCTCGAACAATTTCAGTGGTCGAGAGAGTAAAGCACTGGCGTGCCATACGAGAGACCCGGGGTTCGAGGCAGCGGACTTTTTTCAATTCATTTTTTTTTCTTTTTATTTAATTTTCTTTTAATTTCTAGATTTTATTGTTTTAAAAGAAAAAAATGTTTCAGTTTCATTGAATTTCTTCGAACTTGTGTTTTTCGTTTTTTTAATTTAATTTTTTTCTTTTTTTAATTAAATATTTTTTAATTTAATTTTCTTTGAATTTTTGGATTTTATAGTTTTGAAAAGAAAGGTTTTTAAAATTTTTTATTTTAATTTAATTTTTATAAGACATATTGCTAAAACACAAACAGAATAACGCTAAGAACTCCTCGTTAGCATATCTTTTAATTAGTCTTTCAAAAGACAGAAGAGAGCTTTCAAGATAGTTGCCAGAATTGACAATTGTCTTACGAAAGACTTTTGCCTTTCTAAAGACAGTAATGCGTTGAAAGGCAGTTGTCAGAATCGCCCTGTTAATCCTACGATTACATAAATGAGCAAATTATCTTGGAGTCATACTAGAGTCTAAACTAAATAACTTGGAAAATAAATATATATGTGGAGGAAATAATAAATACATCGACTGTTGCGTTTTACTCTTGCAAGCGCCTTTTCAGGAAGGCGTGGAAACTTGGTTCCTATAGACATTCACTAAATGTAAACCCCTTCATGGAAAGAAGGAACGATCGAGAGCCGACTGGGACGGTGATATTAATGGATTAATTATCTATCCACCGATAGTTGCGAAACGGAACGAGTAGTTAGAGCCGCAGTTTTGTCTAAATCTCTAAGATTAAGAAGATCAATCCATCTGCCGGACTTCGTGAGTGTTTTCCAGGCATAAGTGTTCACTATCGCTAAAACCGATCGTAGTAGCTAAGGCCGCCGTCAAGGCGAGTGTTCCGACTTTTTCTCGGACAGCCAGCCGACCACTATGGCTTTGTAGATCGTTACTGCAACTCAATGGAGAAATTCTCTATAGCTATTTAGTAGTAAACGTTAACTCATTATCTACCAGTAGAGAAATAATCGGTGGAAAAGAGTTACAGAAACGAGCTACTGAAGCCCTTTACAACAAAGTCAAAGCTGATTAAGGAATGCAGCATTCTTTTGAATAGAGTTAGTAGTCAGTGCACTGCTGGAAATAAGACAAACGGCTGAGTTAGCCAGAAAGGGTTCCACGTTGATCTCAAACGACAACCCCAATCGGAAGCAGATAGACATATACAAAGGAGAAATGCCTCTCCAAATTTTTCAGATATCGGCGCATATGTGGCCCTTCTTTGGAGATGATCATCTTAATGGGAAGCAGGAATGCCTTACTTGGGCGCTTAAGGTTCTCGTCGTTCTCTTAACCGAAGTTCCAGCGAAATTAAAGGACTCGAAAGAGGAAAAGGTTAATCTAGTTCTCCAATTTAACTTTTTTCCCACTTCCAATAATTGTATTTTTTTGTTTAAATATCCAGGTATGTTAAATTATAACATAGCCGTATTTTTTCTAGCACGTCGAGAATTATTTTTTTTTAATGACAAAAAAATAGTTAACTTAAAATCAAATTTTTACATAAGAGTAAACAGTATTACTTGAAAATACAGTATTAATTAAAATATAAAAAATTAATTTTCTCGGAAAATTTACGTGATGGATTTTCTTTTCGTAGCTACCCAATTTGCTAATTAGTTTTTTAAGGGGAACCCCTGGAGGGCCTGTATTATACGTTTTGAAAAATTAATTACTGAAAATGCCTCCGATTTAAAATTTACGAAGTTGAGATTATTATATTTTTGACTCAACAGCTAAAAAGAAAGAAACTCACATAGATATCTGACTATTTTGTTTTAACAACTTACCTCGAGCTAGGCCATTTTCTCTTTAAATCAATATTTCATTGGGTTCGAAAAAATTTATTTTAACGATTAGCTAACCATAGGTGTTGTTTAGATGAACTTTCAATAGAAGCCCAACCAAAATATACAAATTTTTAAGGGAGACACATTTTTAAATCCAAAGTAAACACTTCAAAATTCATTAGTTCACTCTTTTTTTTTTAAGCAACCCTGTGTATATACTATGTATAGGACTAATGTCTATGATTTTAGATGTTGGAATTTTTCCGAATTTAAAGAAAAAATTTTTTTGTTTACAAAAATTTCAGCATCACTTTTGCGTTGGCTCAAAGACTCAAAAGCAATCAGAAAAATCGTATTAAAACGACATTAAAAATGCATTTTTTAACTTTTAGGTGTACAAGTTGTAAAATACCTCCTCATATGCCATTTTGCATGAATCCTTTTCACTTTTTTGCTCAATTGTTCAACCAAACACCTGGAATCGTTCTTACAGTACTGTAGTATGTAGGTATATTTTTGTTTGCTATCAGATCACACACAAAAATTTAACGAAAAGAAAAAACAAAACAAAAAATAAATCAAAACAAAAATTAACAAGCGCTTTAAATATGTATGCATATTCAAACGTCACATTGACAGCTGCCACCACTTGCATTACTACCCCGCTCATACGTCGATCTATGTACTTTCGGAACAGCTTCATTTGGCAACAGCTCCAACGGCTTGCAACTCTCCTGACTCCTGCCAATTTTGATTTGTTAATCACTGCAAAAGTGGCACTGGACTGAACTGAACTGAAGCGGGCTTTTGGTGAGTATATTCGGTGAGTTTAGCAGCCAGACAGTGAATGTTTGTTTATTTAGCGCTACAAGGACCATGTCGCTTGGCTGAGGTTTTACAAGTATGTACAAACATACTTATTTACCATAACGTATACGTATGCACTATGAATACATGTATGCATACTCGTGTAAAAATATTTATGGAGGATTGGTTAAAAACATATAAATATGGACCTTTTCAGAGAACAAATTTTTTTACTTTTTTTAACGCTGAAAATTTAATTGCAATTCGATTATACTCTATATATAGCATAAAGCAAAGTCGAGATTGAACTCGCAAATCTTTGAAACTCTGAACGGATTTGGATGAAATTTTTTTTAAGTGGTTTGTAGGTATAGGAGAAAAAAGAGTTAGTATTTAGAAGTTATATTTTCATTCATTCCTAAATATATTTGGGTTTTAAATTTTCTCAATTTCAGTGCTGTAGCAGGAAGATGGGTGGATAGAAAAAAACGGAAAATCTGTTTACATGCATGAAGGTTTTTTTCACAATATTTTTTTGTTAGATGCTCAGTCGAGAAAGGTAAAATTGTCAAATCAGCTGGTGCTTTTTCTCCTTTCGTTTTCATATGCAAGAATGTATAAACATTGGCGAAAATATAAATAGGGAAGAGATATTTTAGCATTCCTTCGCTATTTCCCCTTCGTTTTTTTAATATTTATTATTCTTTTATGAAAGTCTAGCTCTTTATCTAACAAGAAGCATGTAAGTCAAAATGTCAAACTTTATACAAACATTAAGAAAATTTGACAAAGTTTCATGAAAATGTTGAGCTTTTTAATTCGATTTCTTAGAAACATTCTGGTATGCAGTGTTGTAGCCGATTTTTAATCTTTTTAATCAGATTTTTAGAATTCTTTTGAATAAAAAGTTTTGTAGCCCATTAAATTTTAGTATGATAAAAATTGCAAGTTTGAAGTAGCTAGGACTTACCGCAATAGCCCAATATATATAGAGAAGGTCTCAACTTGGATGCATTAAATGCCGGATAGACCTCCGACGGGCTGGCTTGGTCCAATGATGACTTCATCAGACTATTTAGAAAATATTGTATTAGATAACGAACAAATTTTGTTCCAAGTAGTGAATGAGAAAAGGGGAAAGTTCTACCGCAGTAATCCCGATCCCACAGATAGTATAATTGAAACTGGAGGTCGACCGGTATTCAGAGTTCGCATACTAGCGACCACGTACCCCACTTGCCATGTACCCATCGCCGTACGCTGGTAAACCTTGTGATTTGTGGCGATAAAGTAACAGCTTAGACGACCAACCGAGCATTCTCAAATACTAAGAAGAGGGCAATGAGAAGGCAATATTTTTTGTAGAAAAGAAAAAGCTATAAGTCGAATCGCGCGGTCGCCACTATTTGCCGCACACCCCGCTCCGTTGATTCGCTTCAAATTGTATATATGTTCTTCTCAGTGATTCTTGTTTTTGTCCACCAACAAGTTGTACAATTATTTTGTCTTTGCCTGCCTGCCTTCTAAAAAGTACTTATGTTTTATATGTAGCTGTTTTTGTTTTTGCATTTCTATTTTAATTCTAATTAGTTTCTTACGTTTTGACAGCTCATCCGCCACTCCACAAAATCGTAATTTCGCCGTCTCTCCTCATCAACACTGTTGCAAATGAAAAGTATTCTTGTTTTTGCGTTTTTGTTTTTTTGTTATCATAATTTCTGGCGCTCAGCTGTCAACTGTCTACTAGCATTGTCGCATTTTTGTTGGTAGCTGCTATTTTCGCATTGTCTTTTCAGTGCTTTCGTTTTTATTCATTGTTGTTTATTGCTTGTAGCTGCTGACAATGAAGTAGAAAATGAAGTTTTCACTCACTAAACCGTTGATTGACATTAATACGAATTGGACAGTTATTTATTAAATAGGTTTTACTTGATATTTACATACATAGATACATTTTGTTTTTGCACTGTCTGCGGTTTGTTTCGTCGGATATTTTTGCTTACGAAAACAACAATATGCCTATTATCCTTGGATTTTTATTGTAAATATATGTACATACCTATTTATATAATGAGATGAAAAAGTTGGCGCGCGAAGTTAATTTCCGCATTCAAATGGAAGATGTTTTTTAAAATGGAATTAATTAAGGTATTCAGGCGATATGATAACTGAAAATTGAGTTTTCTAATTTAGAGTTTGTACTGAAAATTTAAATAATTTTACTAAAAATTCGGCTCCTTACAAATATGTATGTATGTGACCATTAGTTAGGTGGAATAAGAATGCTGTGAAAATCGGACCGTCTTCTAGAGTTGGAGAAACATCGATCTTTAGGAACATCGATGTTTTCGGTGTTTGGAAGTGAAATATTTTGTAATATGACTTAAGTTGTCGTATGACCAAAAATTTGGAATTTTTTTTATTTATATAAGCTGATATATTTGGTAATATATTTATTACAGTACAAACAATACTTTCCAACACCAGCTGCGCTGTTCACAGTATTTTTATTTGCAACTCTTCTGCGTAGGATTTTTGGCTTTTTTTTCGCAAGCCTGGTTTCCGCACGATTAACATCGTTTCCTATAACAAATGGAATATCGGAGAGTTGGTTAAAAATTTATTGCAGGTGAAAGTAAATAAAAGCTAGTAAAGAAAGCGAAAAGAGTGAATAGATAAAGGTCACTTTGCCACTTCTGTAGTTGTCTAAACATTCTGCACGTAAGAGTTCTACTCTTCCCCAGCTCTATACCCGGAACATCTCTGCAGCGCTCACCAGCTCTACAAGCTTTACCAACTCTGCAGGACACAGCAGCTTTATAGCGCTCAATAGCTGTACACGGTCTACCAGCGCTGAGTGAAAAACTGTCCTAGTGTCATAAGTTGTGTCGCCTCAATGAACTGACTCATTACAATAAGCTCGAGTCATTGAGTTCAGATTGAAATTCATAAGGTAAGTGGCTATTATTACGTGGTTCTGAAGATTTTTCTGACTTTGTGCTCCTCCTACGTTGAAACAAAAAAGTGAAACCTGGAAAATCGCATTGTTCCTATTTAATTGATCAATTTTCTTTTATTTCCAATTGTCGACATTTGAAAATAACTAAATATATATTTATAATAATTAAAATTAGTGACTAACTCAGATGTCCCTAATTCCGTGGCAAAAAAATTGATGATGTACCTAATTCCGTGGGAAATTGTCCCTAATTCCGTGGTATGAAGCAAACACGCATATTTCATTGCTGCAAATAGCAGAAGATCTTTATTATTGCTTTTAAAAACAAGTTTTTACCAAATCACAAAATAGGTTTTTTTCATCTTTATTTATTTACTAAAATGTTGTACTTTTTTGCTTTTTTAAAGCTTTTTGTTGTTATACCCGAGCGCACTGTGTGCACAAGGGTATTATAACTTTGTTCACATAACGGTTGTTTGTAACAGCCTAAAGGAATCGAGAACGATATAGACATATATATACCAAAATGCTCAGAATGAAAA
>JAPVRG010000840.1:0-12137 GCA_029783565.1 Rhagoletis cerasi
AAAGTTCTACTCTAATTATTTGATGGTCTAACCGCGACAAAGCTTTAAAAAAATGTTGGCGCAAGGTTGCCACCTCTCCGAGCAAATACAAATAATTGAATATGTTCAGTAGCAAAAATATTCCCTTATGGATGTGAAACTGTGAGGTTATTTAGAATATTTTGACTTAAAATTATAATATTTTTGAATAGTGCTTTCACGTAAAAGGGTTGCCACTTTTTTGACAAACTATGCGTTGAAAGTTTCTACATGTGTAAGTCTCAAATTTTATAACACAGGCATCAAACGAAAAGTGTTGCCAGCTATCTAAAAATGTAAAAATTTTTAATGTGGACATCAGAAGGCCAATTGCCTGGGACATATTAGTCTGAATATATATTTGCTGAAAGGGTTGCCACCTACGAAATGGATTAATTCTTTTTTACATCTATATCAATCCAAAAAATATGTAAGAATACTTTTAACCAACTTAGACAAAAAGCTTTACTCTGTACCAATGAGATATTTTTATTTGATCGTCAGTCTTCATTACCACAATTGAGAATTGCCTTGAATATACAACTACTTTCAACTAGCACAACAACACAAAATTATTGCCAAATGAAGCTAAAAATCAAAGTGTAAATACCTCGGATATCGTATGGTCGAAAATAGACACGCACTCGAGCAACTTATTGCTTCTTCATCATCTTCAGATAAAGGCTTACTTTTCTCATTATTCAGGTACAGCCATGAATAGGCCGGCCAGTTGGCTGCCATTTCACCCAATTTTGTTGCTATTATCTCCTGTCTGCGAGTGGGGGAGCGCTTTGTTCGCCCAAGCAATACATACATCGTTTCTTGCTTTTAGTAAGAAATCCAGCATTCACTTGAAACGAAAAAGCACAAAAGCCCAACTTAAATGCCGTAATGTAATTTTAATGTGCTTCTCAAAACAGCAATCCTTGCACAACAACTACAACAACGAAAAGGCCAATGAATGATATGCCAAATAAAGTGAGTTAATGAAAATTGAGTAGCGTCGAGTGTTGCTTGTACGAGTAGAAAGTACTTATGTATGTAAGCAACAAATGAGAGTAAATAAAATGGAAAAAGGAACGAAGCAGGAAATTGTTGGTTTGGTTTAAAAAACACTATCATCATCAACGTCGGCAGCATCATAGCCACCGGCTGTATATACGGCTGAATGAAACAACAAACATTTATCTGTATAGTTATTATGTACATACATATGTTTGTAAATATATCTACGAGTATATGCGCTTGTGCGCCCAATGTAATGAACAGATGAGCTGTGAATAAACGGCAGTCAAGTGCAGAATGGTAATGTAAAGTCAGCTAACAAGATGACAGACACAGACATTGACTGCCAACTGGCAGCTGTGAAGCGAAGCAGGAAGTCAGCGGGTAGTGCGACATATACGTGTGTGCGTGTGTGTGTATGTGTGTGTGTGCAATGGTGTCAGGCAGTGAGTTGAAGTGTATTGAGGCATTTGGTTTTAATTTACGCAGCTTTTAGGCTAATTGATGGCGCGTTAGTGCGTTTTTGTTGTCGTTGTACATATCTATGTATTTAATTGGGATATTCTACAGGTAGCGGCGGGTGAAACACGACTGCTTCCCGGCAAAGGGGCAAATGTATGAATAAATAAATAAATATAAATGCTACCACTTGAAAGAAGAATAATAAAGTAATGGCTTGTGACAAATGCGAAAAATGAATACTTTTAGAAAAGTTAAATTGCTAACTAAGCGCCTGAAAGTATGCTCCGACAACTACAATACATTTTTATGAGAATTGTTTGAGCATGAATTTTAAATACATAAATCGAAGTGAGAATTTTGTGAAATAGGTAATAAAAGTAAAACATTTACATATTTTTTAATATAATACTGGTCACAAACAATGTAGAATTGAAGCGACTGTAAAAAAAAATTTCAATGCAAGATCCTCCTAGGTTTGGTGTGTTAAAAATCGATACTACATACCATTTGTGAGGTTCCACAATGTAGTACACAACACTTTCTCCCATGAATGTTATCCCTCTATTTTACTCATTTTGTTATTTACACTTCTTTCGTACCAGCGAATTGTCAATAATTGCGCGATTTCCAAGCTTTCATTTCAAACAACAATAAACCAATTCTCAACTTAGTCATTTTTCTTCCTCAAAGAAGCCATTGAATTTGTATATATTTTTTTCCATAATGAACATTCTTATTTCAACCAAGCGCCAGCTAGTCGGCATATCCACTTATTTTTTCACGCCAGTGGCACAATTACTTAGCGCATTCGAACGCGAATATGCCACATGCAATGTTGCATGCAGTAAATTTTTTGGCGGGCGAAAATGGGACAGCAACAGCGCAACCCAATTACCGATGAAGTTGCGCCGCGCTTTTTGCCGCCCGCCAGCAATTTATGGCACCCAGGCTAATATTGTTATTGCACTTTCTTTTTTGGCTGGGAAAATAAACAAAAGTTTATTTTTTTGTTGTTTACGCAATATAATTTAAAAATATACTTTCGAATACTTCTTTTATTAAGGCGGAAAAAATAAAGAATAAAATGAAATACTCTATAAATAATAGTGACAAAAAATGTTGAGCGCATAAGTTACAGCAAAAAAAATTGGGTGCTGAAGCTTGCTTCAACGCCTGCGGCTATGCTACACTGTTGAAAGTCTCCCACACTAAAGTGGCTTTCGCTTTGCTCTGCACATGCAGCTACTACAATCAACTGGCATTTCTGCAGTCAGCCAGTCAGCTGGCGCCACACGAAAGTCAAATAAACAACATGCAAACGACAGGTGGGCAAACGGCGCCGAAAAGTATGCAACGACAAAAGTTGCATGCAAAAAGTATGTTCAGTGAAAGCACGCACATGCTTCTCGGTTGTGTGAGGGGGTGAGTGGAATGAGGGGAATGGTGGAATGGTGACATTCATAGCAGCCAGGTTGGAAACTCGAAGTTAATGACGAGTATGTTATCTGACGACTTATTGCATAACATGTCCTTTGCCCTATCACATTTATTTCAAATAATATTGCCTCTACCAACAAAATGTTCCCTCAGTTTTCTCACAGGGCTGCTGTTTTTATGTAATTACCTCACTGCGCGCTTTCTGCCGCATATTCTGTGTAAACGCGTTCATATAGTAAGTGCACTGGCAAATATTTAATTTTGAGTAAATAAAGTTGACAAATATTTACCATTCGACTTGTTTAAATTTTAACTCATTGAGTTTTGCAACGATGTGAGAGTAACTTTTTTTCAATGATGAAAGCAGGCTTTCTGGCGCTGCTTCAGTTTTTATTTAGTATTTTAACATAAATGTATGTATATGACTTAAGTCTCGGAAAAAAGAGAAATGATGTTATTGGTTTGGTGTCGGGATTTTACAAACGAGTACATACAGACAAACTTATCAGCCAAAATGAGAGTACCTACAATACATCTAAGCCGAATAAAACCTTATCTAATTAATACATAAGAAATGCAAAATACATAAAAAAAAATAATAATAATAATAATAATATTTTGGCTCTTACTCTTTTGCTAAGCGTCTGGCCGAGCTTCTCCTCCAATTTGTGGCGTGTGTCTTGCTGTTACACAAATGGAGGGACCTACAGGTTTACGCCGCCTCAACGGCAAATGTATTTTATGAGAGGCTTTTTCAAGGTAGGCAGAATTGTACTCTGAGGTTTGCCATTGCCTGCCCAGAGGCGACCGCTGTCAAGAAAAAGACTTTCTGTATTTTTTTTCGGAATCTTGCTTTGACCAGCGTTCTAACCCAGGTCCTACAGAGTAGTAGAATGCACCTCTAACCGCTCGGCTACAGCGGCCGCCTTAAAACAATCTTTGCCTAAAATATGGCCATGAATTTATATGTGCGTATGTTATATATGTTCAGATCTTTTGCTCAGTGCGGTTGAAATTTTTTTTAAATATATGCTCAAAATTTATATTCACTATGGATAGAGTTACAATACTGCAAGCAGAGACAATATCGCCTGCAGACGAATCGTTCCTGCTGCCTATCGTTCGAGATAGATAACAAGGCTGTTAGACTTTCCAATATAATACTTTTAAAACTTGCAGGATCGTAAGCCTATTGGCAAAAATTTTGGATAGCAAAAATATCAAACGCCGTAACTATAATGATCGAAAATAACTGTGAAAAAGATAACCTATTCCGCATAAAACTTTTCAATCAGTGATGACAAAAGCAGTGCGAATTCGAAAGAAAAGTCAAAGAGCTTCAAGTAATATTATTGACCATAAGAATACCCTGTTTTACAAAGAAAACTTTGAATTTTCAGTATCTATAGTTTGTATTTTTTTTTAATTTCTATGCTTTTAAATATTTTTCTAAAATACATAGCCAGTTTTTACCGAACTCATCTTCTATGTGCTCCTTTTTAATGCCACAAAATTACCATTTTTTGCTATATAGTTTTCTCTCCTCATCTAAATTCTGCCAGCACCTCCTTGGCTGCACCGCTCATTTCGGCCAGGAAATCCAGACAAGCTACTCAAGTATTTGCATCACGCTCATCTAATGTTGGTTTATCGCCTTGCTACTCAAAGCAAATCCTTGCCAATGACTTTTAAGGCTACAACAGCAACATCGCCATTCGCGCTACATTCTGACGACGTTTATAAAAAAAATACAAAAAGAAAACACTACTTATTTCGACATTCAGCTCTTTTTAAAATATAATTTTTTCGCTCCACCAGCGCTCATCTCACTCTTCCAGCATTTCTTTGGCTTTTCTCCGCGCATATTTTCACATTTTCCGCTTGTCGCTTCATGCAATTTTGTGCGCATCTCCTGGCGATTTTCTGCTGCTTTGGCACTTCTAGCCGTATTCCGCAAACTTTCACTCTTTTACTTCAGTTTTGTTGTCAGTTACTTATATTTGTACTGTAGCTCCACACCACTTTCCACTCCATCACATTGTATAAGATTATCCTTTTAAATTGCAATGATTACTTTTTCGTCGTTCCCCACAGCAGTGAAAAACACACCCACGGCTGCACATAAATAAACACGTACATGTATGTGTATAAATAAGTAAATATGTATGTGTGGATCTGGTCTCGTTATGGCCTGCGAATTAGTTGAGAGTTGAATGTTTGTGAACTTTGTCTGCATTGCGCATTGTTATTCAACTAGTTCAACTAGCGCCGACCAACCAACCCCAACAACAGCTAAAACAACAATAATAACAACAGCATACTGTGAATGACATTATTTTGCTATTTCCCACACTTTTCCCACACTTTTCCTTCAATCAACCTAACGATGCTGTACTTTCGACTTTACAAGTCACCCCGGCGTATACGTAACCTCAACTCAACTCAACTCACAACTCAATGCGTTTCTTTCTCGCTCTCTCATTCCCTTCATTTGTCTAGCACCCTCTTTCAGCGAATTCCAGCTAGACAGCGCAATCATTCAAGGCGACGAGCAAAAATATTTATATTCATGTCGCGGTGTTTCGAGTGGAATTGCAATGACTGTCCGTCGCTGGTGCGATTGTATTTATGCGCATGTATTTGTGTGTTTATTTGGTCTGTGTCGCAATCAGAAACGTGTTAAGAAATCTTTCATGTACCACTGGCTTCAGCTTTAGCTTCAATTTCAGCTGCAGCAGCAGCAGCAGATGCAGCTTCAGCCCTCCACACACACACACACACACCCTCACTCGTCGAGTCACGTTAAGTAACCAGCCAGCGTGCGATTTCGACGTGCAGTCCTTGGCCGGCCACCATTGGCGCAGCGTGAAATGGACTTGACCGTTCATAGTTTTTTCTTTCTTTATGCTTTTGATTTGTTTTTCCATTTTTTTTCGACATTATTCTTTTTTTTGCGCTTCCTTTTGTTGTGCTACACGCTCGTATTAAATGTCATTTCACGTTTCGTGACAAGTTGGCTAATCTGACTGGAAAGTTATTTATTTCGCCTCGCTGCATCGCACAAGCGTCAGCACAACGCCTCGTCTATTCCTCGCAGGCCCTCATCTACTTGGTGTATGTGTGTATTTGTGTACGCTCTGCCCCTCATCAGGTCGCAATAATATTGTCGTAGCAGTATATCGCGTTCGCGTCATTATGCAGCTTTCTCTTCTGGCTTTTTCTTTTTCTTTTGGTCAATGTACGTCTGCTCCAAAAAAACCACTCCTTTAGTTTCAAAACCCTTAGGGTCTGCTCCTTACCAAGCACTTAATCTATATTTTATATGTGTATGGAAGCGAGAGTAGTTTTCAAAAAATTGTGTATGCTAGCTGCATTCGTTTTTTTTTTGTTCTTTCTTTTTCCTATCTTTCTTTCTTGGCACCTATTTATTTGAACTTCAACTTACACTCCAATTTTCGTACGCTATTCTGCGGGGTCGCAGGAATAATTATATTTTATTAAATTTATAGGTTTCCATGCAAATTTCTACTATCCATTCCGATACGTTGCACTTACTCAAGTAATAAAAAGTAGTAATTAAAGAAAAATATAGCAACATTAGAGGGGAACGAATTTTTAAAAAGTGGCAAATTTCCGTTGGACTAAATTTTGCATGTGGCACATCTTCTTACATGGCACTTCATACGCCCATCGGTTTGAGCCGGGATTAAAAGCCTACACCTTGCAATGAAGATTAGTACCAGGGGCGTATCCAGAAAAAAAAATTCGGATGGGGCGTGGGTGTCTTTTTACAATGCAATAGGTTGCAAAACGTTCATTAAATTAGACCATCTGCATACTCATTTGAATATGTTCCCATCAAATTTCGGCCAGATGAGTGATGAATAAGTTGAACGACTTCATCAGTAAATTCTAATGATTGAGCAGCAAAAATTTGTGTGCCCTCCAACCATTGTTGGCCTCTTAAAAGAGATACTTCCAGCGGCGTATACAAAAACAAGAAAAACGCAAAGATTTCAAGGAAAAAAATTAAAACACAGCATTAAATATTAAGACTAAATTTAGCATAAGTCAGCCAATTTTTTAATCGAATTTAATTTACTTATGGGTTTTTGGAAAACTGTTTTTATAAACATTTTTTTACTGCCTGTTGATCAAATAAGAGCCTGAAGAAAATGAAAATCTTTTGAAAAATATGCGTTCTCCTTTTACTTAAAATATCAAAATTTAGCTATTCTCCATGATTTTCAAAAACTTTTTTGTTCAAAAGGTAAAACTCATCTCAAACTTCATCTTTCAAACATTGAAGAAATTTGGAAATCAAAATAACGAGAAAAATAACGAGATTATAACCCCTTGAAGTTGTAATTTGAAGAATACCAAAGTATGATTATATTTATCAAAAAAAAAAAAAAAATACTCTACGAGGTGATGGAGAAAAACTATAAGTATACTCTTGTGCTTAGGGCTACAAACAAATCAGAATTTCTGTGTAATACTCCAAAACATCCCCCCTGGATTCGGGCCTGGTTGCACGCATAGCAGTTACCAAAAATCACCTGACAGCCATATCACCCTTATGCTAGAGACACACGTCGTAGTATAATATCAATACCACGATTTATACCACACGTGTGTCACCCCTATACTATGATTCATTGTAGTTGTTGTTGAGCAACGGCAAACTACAACATTGAACTTATAATTTTAATACCACATGTGCGTCTCCGGCATTAGCTGTCAGTTCGTTTAGAGAATTTCTAAATTTTGTTGCGATTTTGGACGACATTTCAGAGCGCTTTTAAAAGATAATTGCTGTATACCGAAGGCTTTCCTTCATAGCTGTAAGCTCAGCTTGACATATACTGTCCCAGGCTGCAAATGTTTTGCAGTCACACCACGTCCATTTCATATTGGCGTTTCTATTAGTGCTTGAATTCCTCGTGATGCCTACTTATAGGCGCTGTAACCAAATACTACTCTTAAGGCTTGATTTTTTTTTCAATTTTCATCGATCATTCAAATCTCAGCTCTACTATATTCGCTATGATACTAAGTGGTTTGTAGACTTATTTCTCTCTGATTAACTCAGTGAGAGGGGAGACCAGTATGTTTGTATGTATGTATTTATAAAAAAACAATTTATTGCACCAAAAAGTACTGGGTAGGCACTGTGGCCAATGGTAATAAACTATTACCACCCCTGCATGGTTTTAAGCTAGAGAGTCTGCAGAAAACTCCAGAAGCATTGTCCAGAGGATGCATCAGACTGGGCCGTGCATACTTTGAACTGCCATCAAATTATAACCTAAGAAAGTCTTATTACATGGCAGTTGAGAAGTGAATGTGCGAAAATTTCATAAATATAATGAAGGACATTTTTGCACATGCAGCATTACATAGCATGCATTTAGGCGGCTGGTGTTAGCAGTCGCGCCTAAACACTCTCCTTAAGGTGATTATATTTTTCTTCGAAGAAGCGAAGGACTTATATTTCTTCATTGTGATATACATATGTACATAATTCAACTGTGTGTGAATCATATTTTTTTTTTAATTTTGATTGTTGAATTATTATCGCATTCGCCGCAGAAGACATATCATTCCACACACATACACACAAACACACTTCCTCATGTGAGCACATTAATTTGCAGCCGCCAAGCAACCAACTACAATACCACCCTAAGTAGTTGTGAATTGCACTACTGACAGGCGGGAACAAGCCACTCAAACAAATTTAGTGCACAAACACATAAACACTTGCACGCGTGCACTTGTGATCATGTCATATATATTTTCGCACATGTGTGGGTGCGGCTTTGTAGTCTGCGACACAATGCTATATGTATGTACTTATAAGCGGCAGGCAACGCGCAGTCAGCTACTTAAGAAGACAAATTGATGTTAGGCGACTTGAGAAATGAAAATGCTGGCGCCAGTTGAGCTCACTACGACGTTTGCTGACAGTCAGCAAAAGCACGCTGGCTATTAATCGAGAATATAAAGAAATCGACTTTTCTGTAAGTTTTTTTTTTGTAATTCTTTGTTTTTTCACTTGGAAACGCGCGTTTGTACGCTCGTGAGCATAATTTACTTTGGTAATTTATTAACTTTACTTTACCACAAAAATGTAAGCATGTATGTGTGTATGTATGGAGCGTGCAAAGCATTCCAGTACTTATATTAACAGCTCAGCGCTCTGCGCTCAGCGGGCGGGCGGTCCTGAAAGTGAAATAAGCCGAAAGCCATATCACAACTATTTGCTGATTTAGCAGCGAATTTATATTTTTTTGCTGCAATAGTCTCTAATATGCGAAAAAAAACTAGAAATGCGCTGAGTTCATTATACGTATTATTTCATGCCACTCATTTTCCCATATATGTAGAGAAGAGATATCTAGAAATTTTCCACTTACTTACGTTCCCCGCATTATTTCTAATCTACTTACAGGGTCGTTGTAATCGTGATAAACCGCCGTGCAAATATTTTCATCCACCACAGCATTTGAAGGATCAATTATTGATAAATGGACGAAACCATCTTGCCTTGAAGAATGCACTGATGCAACAGATGGGTATGGCAACTGGACAGCAAGTCATACCGGGGCAAGTGCCAGCAGTGGTGAGTACTTACCTAGAAAACTAAACAAAGAAAGAAGGAAGGAAAGAAGGAAAGAGTGCTTCAATAGACTGAATAGACTGAATTGAGTAGAGTGGAATAGTGATTTGCTAGCATAAATGCATATTCTAGTACGAGAAGAATAGCCATACTCATACATATGACTATCAAGTAATGAAAAAAAGCTTCAATGCACTTGTTAGATTGGAAGTGTATAAAAAATATAGAATAAAACATTCTACGCTCCTGCATCTTGGGCGCTCATATAATTTTTCATAAATCATTGCATACTTTTGGTACGAGTACAATGCTGTGGTCTAAGCTGCAATGTACACATAAAATTTTAATGAAGGTAGCCAAGCGATTGCTATATGTGTATGGATGTATATGGTGTACGAGTAGTGCGTCGATATCTTGTAGTTGCATTGTGCAAGCAATCAAGTATGTAGATGATGATGCGAATAGAATTAGGCATGAAGAAGAAGAAAAAATTCAAATGTAATTATTAAGCGCTTAGAAGTATGCAAAAAAACTGATAGCGAGAAGAATGCAAATATTTTAGCGTTGAGTTTATATTTATAGAAAATTAAGAATTTAAAAGCAGTATTTTATAATTATTAAAAACGCAATTGGAAAGAGAAAATATGTATGTGAGTTCGCCAATGTGGGTTAGAAAATTTCTCATAAATATCGACTTTCTACTCTTGTTAAAATATTTTTTGCAAACCTAGTTACTGATAAATTTCTGGCATTATGCCGATACACAAACGAAGCATCGAGATAACTAATAGCAATAATTCTGCTGATAGAAACACCACCTGACGAACCTTAAAACATGCTTAAGTTAGGAAGTTTCTTTGTTGGTTCTTTAATTTGTTGGAAACAAATCGCGTCATACGCCGTGGATCTCCCGCCTCCCAAAAATATACACCATTTCGCTCCTCCGTAATATCTATGTCCTTGACTAGATTTAAAATTGCCCGATATGCTAGCAACTTTAATATTACAACGCTTTACACGGTATTTTGCCGTTGTCGACTGCTGCTGCAAATTTCGCCAATGCAGCCGATACTGAAAAGAGAATCTTCCCGTGAAATTCTAACTAGAAATCGCTGTGCTAAATTTCAATCAACAAAGATTTCTAATTGAATAACAAGTAAGCCCACGAATATGCAACATGAAAGCCTAAGTGTTACTACTGGAAATAGGATCCATGCAGCAAGATAGAGTTGCTCTGCAGGCCTTGAGTACTTTCAGGCGCAGTTATTATACACAACAAGATCTTGGGGATCAAAATTTACCGTAGTTGTTTCTGGAATACCACTACGGAAATCAGTCTCCTCTTTAGTGGGATTATGGCAATCACTTTTCGTCTCCAGAACTCAGTAATCTAAAAACGGTGGTGCGTAGTAATATGGAATTCCATCAGTGTGGGAAAAAGGAAGTTTTATTTTGCATGCTCTTCGGGGGCCCCGCTTTCTACTCAGAGAATTTCGGAGATGAATTTACCATAGCGATCTGTAGAATTCAACGACTCTAGGAAACATTTCAGGCTTTCTCCAATTGCTTTAGGGCAGGCTTCACTACTCATATGGACGATGTCGGCCAGGGAAGTAAGCATTTACTCTGACAGGCAAGCTGCAATCAGGGCCCTGACTTTCTAGCGGTGTGTTCAAGGCTATCTCGTTAGGTCGCGTCAGTTCATCGAACCCTGGGCAAACACCAGTTCATGGGCGAGTCTATGTTTCTTCTGGCCGTGGGTAGACCAGAGGTGGTCAAATGATCTTATTGGTTCCACAAAGTGGCATACTTTAATTCTGGTGGGAATATAGACAGGAAACTATCTGATTGATATATATTTACGCGGTTAGACTATATGTAATACCGGGTTCTAACTGCCGCGGCTGTTTTTGAGAGGAATACATATGAGGCGAAATCAACCCTACCCTCTGTCTTAAGCTGTCCATATTTTGTAAGGCTGCGGTCTAAAGATCTTGGACTTCCCTCTCTAACCAACCCTGAGGAGCTCTCCGGCATTGATATCTCCCGTCTTCGAAATTCGCTTGCTAGGCAAATACATAGCTTTAGCTTAAGCTTAAAATTTAGCGCTCGTAGCTTGTATTGGTATCACCACCTGAGCCTAAGCTAATCACTCCAACGCCTATCTCTGCTGGGTTACTAGACAAAGCACAATCGAGGGGACGAAATAGTCGATGAGATGGCTAGACACGGTCTGAAAATGCAGTCCAGCGAGCGGATCTTTCTCTACAAGCAATGATTTGCGGTCTTCTAGTACAACACAACCGTAACAAATTATCTATGAACCAACCGAGACGACTGTGAAGCTTCACAGAGAAGAGGCACTTGGGGCCTGCCTTTTTCAATATCTCGGGAGAGATACCGCAAGTGAAACTATCGGACCTTCTCAATTTCGAACGTAATAAAAAATGGTTTGAAATACGCTTTAGATGGAATTGCCTCCTACAGGCTCTCATTCACAATGGGCAGACATACCTCCGAGTGGCAGTATGAAAACTTCATACACACTTTCCTTACCTAACCTTTCTAACCATTGGCCTAAGCTAGCCCAACG
>JAPVRG010000936.1:0-10936 GCA_029783565.1 Rhagoletis cerasi
AGATAAAAGGTTTATGGCCATTTCTCCCTCAGTTTGGAAGATTAAACCATGAAACTTGGTGAGATATTTGCTAATTGATCATCAAATGTTCGTTCAATAAATCAGTAAGATCGGAGCTATATATAATATATATCCCATACAACCGATCGTTCAGATAAGAGGATTTTGGCTTTTACTCACTCATTTTAGAAGATTGAAACATGAAGCTTGGTGAGATATTTGCTAATAGATCATGGAATATTTGTTCAAAAAATCACTAAGATCGCAGCTATATATATTAGTAGCATACCCAGCAGACGCAAGCCAGCAAGCAAATTAAAATCATTTTTTCAGTAGTTACTATTTACATTGATTTGCGCGTGTTCATGAAAGGTATAAAGCCTTCGGCACAGCCGAAGACAGCCTCCCCTTACTTGTTTTAAGTTGGTTTTGTCGTAACTAATTAAAAGTGAGGTATTTATCAAAATCTCGCAAAAAAGCTAAATAACAGTTGGTTATTTTTAACAATTGATAATTTTTCACTGCAGGGATATCTTCATAGCTTTTATGCACATATGCAATTGACGATTGTAAATCGCTTCGTGTGTGGATCATCAGGCGTATCTGCGTAATTTTTATTCTATGACTGGCAAACGTTAAAAAATCATTTGAAAAAACGTAAGTTCCATTCACAAACTTATAATTCCGCGCAAAAATAATTACGTCGTTGGGGGGTAAATATAAATCCCCCCCATACACAATTCCTTAGCAAATATAACTTCACTTATGGATTTGTATAATAGAAAAGGACCCTTCTGCTCAACGCTAAAACCTTTTCGAAACTATGATTAATAACTAACAATGCTGCAAATGTTTTTTTGTACTTTATTCGATTTCGAACTAGAAATCAAGGTGCAGGAAGTCATGGTTTTGTATCACCTTATTTTAAAATGTTGTTATAAAGTTCAGTGCAGCAAAATCTTCCAGGCAAAAAGAAACAAATTTCGCATATTAAAATACGGTAGATTTCAAGCCTTGTGCGGTAGAGGTGGTAGATCGTCAAATTTTAAAAAATATGCGGTCGAAGTGTGCACCTGCAGCAAAAGAAAGAACTGAAAATGCCGACAATCAACCGATATTACTGCCTTTAAATGACAAAATGAAAAATTTTGTGTATTTCGAAGTGCTTTAACGCAGTACTTAACTAAAAAAATTTTTTTAGTCAGTAAATAATATTAATCTAAACAGAAAATAGAAAAAAAAATGTTTTTCCTTTAAAAATTAGCATTTAAAAAATGCGTACAAATTATATATATACAAGAATTGCTCGTTTAATGTAATACGCTTTTTCCGAATTTTTAAGAATTTTCGCTTCTATCACGTGTACGGCGCTACACGCGTTTTTTTTTCTTATGTCGTAGTTTCTACTAACATCTTTTTTAATGCAAATTTATTTTTATTTGGGTTTTCACCAATTATGTACATTTTTTATAAAACATCGATCCGGAGCAACACAAAATCTGAAAAAAAAAATTAGAAAAATGCCTTAATGATTGCCTTTGATTTTTCGATGTTTGAATAAATTTTTTCTTCAGGCTTTCAAATACATAAATTTACGTTCGTTCAAAAATCCAAAAATTAAAAACTATGGCTGTCTTCTTAAATGCATTATAGCCTGACCACATCGAAAATGACGAGCTACGGACCACAGCTGTCAAATTATTTTTGCACGTATTCTTATGTAGATAATTATTTTGGCGACGATACGGCAACACCGCGACTAGCTAAACATGTAGCTGTGGCCGGATTGGATCTATTTCTATTTTTCGAGTGACAGATAAGGTTCTTCCTCTTCTTTTATGTCAAATTCATACAAATTCATGATGTCGCTGCTGCGTTCTAAAAAACCAAGGCTCAGTCGACAACGCGTTTAGATTATGTAGATAAACCCTTAATGTCGTGTCGTGTGGTAATGTCGGATTCGATGTGTTCAGAGCTTTAAAGCAAAGCATCAGTCTCTTTTATTCCTAAATCAGGCCATATTGTAATAACTAAAATGCGCAGCCATAAAGCATTGCAAATTTTTAATAAAGTTGCGCAAATCGGAGACTGGTATCTCCTGTTTTTAAGAAACAAAATTGTATGATTCTTTGAATTAATGCGTTTAAGAAGATAGCCTATGCATGCGGAGCCAACTTTAAATGATAATATATTTTTTTTTCTGAAAATATACCTATCCAATAGCAAAATCCTCCACGGGTTTTTGAAAGTTAGCTCCAGTTTTCTTTCTTTCTTTTGAATATTTTCAGAACATAATGGTACTGTCTGGTTGGATTTACGAGTTTTTTCGCGTTGGCGGTGGCGAATACCGCAAACGATAGAATGATGACATGTATGAGCTTTACAACGATATAGATTAAAATACAGCGGATACGCTGGTTTGGTCATGTGTTACAAATGGACAGAAACGCTCCAGCTCTGAAAGTATTCAACGCGGGTCGCGATGCTGGTAACAGATGAAGAGCAAGGCCGCCTCTGCGTTGGAAAGACCAGGTGGAGAAGGACTTGGCTTCACTTGGCGGCAGTTGGCACAGAAGAGAAACGACTGGCGTGCTTTGGTGGACTCGGCCAAGCACAACTTTTGAAAGGTCATTCACCGCTGAATCGTGTTAGATGTCTAGTTAATTTAACCTTATTTGACAAGTTGACCCCAATCTGTATCCGACACTGATTATATAACAAAAATGGAAATTTAATCCTACTAATCTCACTAATATTATAATTGAAGGGGTTAGAATCAAAAGGATCTAAGTAGGTCTGACATTGTTTTGAGATAATTAAGGTTAAAGTTGATTACTTATTGTAAATTCTGGGCAAATACATTTAAAAGGATTCTTGCCCGGCCAGTAGATGGCCCTACAATGTCCGAAATGACTTGGATCTCTTTGTCACCAAATAAACACTATATTTAACTATACAAATATGGGTATAACTTATATTTTCAAAAAATGTCACTTAGACCCTTATGATTCTAACCCCTTCAATTGTGAAAGTTTCACGCTAAAACGCCTTAATATTTTTCAATGAAATTTAACAGACAGAGAGACTATAATCTAAGATATGAATCATGATATTTTTTAAGAGAGTTGCCACCTTTTTCAAAAGTTAGAGCTAATTAATTACAAAGTTAAGTATAATCTTACAACACTGTAGGTGTCAAATGAAAGGGGGTTCAAAGCTATTTATTTCGAAAATATTTGTTAAGAGTGTTGCCACCCGTTAAAAAGTAAATTTATTAATAAGCTAAATAAAATATCACAACAATATGCATGCCAAACTAAAATGGTTCAGAAACGGTTTATTTCGCAGTTATCCTTTAAGAGGGTTGCCACCTGATCAAAAAGTTAAAATAAATAACAAATTGAGCGTAATATTTTAATATGGCTATCAAGCGAGAGAGGTTTAAGAAATCTTTATATCAGAAATATTTTTGAAGGGAGTTGCCACCTGTTTAGGAATTCAAAATCAATTTGGCTAACAAGTTAAATGAAATACTTTTATATGGGTGCCAAACAAGAGAAAGTTTAAATTCGAAAATATTTTTCAATAGGGTTGCCACCTGTTAATAAAGATAGAAAGTTTAAATAACAAGTTAAATAAAATTAAGTATGGGCATCAAAGGTTTTCAGAAGGCTGCATCTATGTATTTCGAAAATATTTTTGAGGAGCGTTGCCACCAGTTCATAAATGTGAAAATATGTGAGCAAGATAGCTTATGACCCGTATTAGCATATCCCATATTTTTTAACAGGGGCTGCCACCTGTTGAAAAATTCGAAACCAATTTAATTAACAAGTTAAACCAAATATTTTAATATGGGCATCAAACGATAGAGGATTTAAGAAAACTGTATCTATTTCGAAAATATTTTTTTTTTGTTTCCTCAGGTAAAATTTATCTTAGAGATAGCTTACGACCTGGAATAAGATGTAGCGTATTTTTCCCAGAGGCCTGCCACCTGCTTAAAAAGCGAAATTATATTTTGCATTAAAAATGCGGCAAAATTTGGCAGTATGGATGCCAAACGAACGAAACTTTAACACGTTTTAGTACGAAGACATTTAGACAAGACCAGGGGTGCATCCAAGAATATATTTGAGGTTTAAGAAAGCGTCATTTTGAAAATATCTCGAAAAGAGTTAAGTAAAGCATTACAGTATAGATCAGTGTTAGAATATTTTGTTTCCAAAATCGTAAAAAATTGCCTCAAAAATCGTCATTATCGGCATACAATTGTCAATTAAAAAATATATGCATTTCTGATTTTTGCTTCTTGTTTATGAAAATCTTTAACAAAGATAACAAAAACATCGTAACATCGTAGCATCGCAAAATGTGTATTGCATATAAAATTTACTTTGTTTCATATCTCATGATATTCTTTGTTACATATGTATAAATTTTTGAGCTAATTTCCTTTAGCATATTAATTACCGGTTCGATATTATGGCTCAAAATCGTATTTAATTTCAGATAATATTGACCCAGATTTCTTGTAATATATCAATTCCCAAAAGATTTCTAACTTTTGTTTTGTTCAAATTAATTTTTGAAAAAATTCGTTCTATTTTTGCTGACGAGTGTGGCAAGCACATTAAATTCGAAACAAATTTGCATGGAAAAAGTATATGTAGAATCGACTCTTTTGATATTGGAAATAGTTTTCCCAAAAAAAAGTATGGAGAAGCTTCATCAATATTGTCAAAATATATCTTTAAAGTCAAAAAATGTTAATTCCCTAAACTCGCTATCAATATCTTGAGCAGTGTTCTGATCGATTATTGGTGGAAATTCTTGCGAAACAAATGTAAAGAATCTGTTCTTTCCAACAACTTGTTGCGGATCCATAAAACTTAAACTTTGTAAAACAACACTGATAACACCGTGTGCCAAAAATCAAAAAATTTCAAAGTACACGAAAAAATCAATATACTCACGAAACTAGGTGCCTAATATAGTAAAACTGCATTTTTAATTTTTCTCTCTGATGTCAGGATCTATTTTTAGAGATTTTTGAGATTTCAAAGCTATGAATAGATAAACTTTTATTTTCAAATTCAGTGCAATTTAGAATAAAAATATGGGTAGATACCAAATGAAAGGTAAAATTCTGTAAAATTTAAAAAATTTTATCTTTTGGTTCACAAGGAGGAATAGAAATTGAAAATGCGCTTTTAATAATTTTTATTTCTTTAACCTAATTAAATGAAAAGGACGAAATTCGAGGGTGTGGTCGCGTGTATTAAATCTTCTACGAATTTTCAAGGATATACAAGGATAAAATTTTAAAAGGGCATTATCAATAAATTTTCGTCCTAATGCGTAAACAAATTTAATGTTTTTCATTTCTTCAGAAACCCTTCTTTTATTTGAAACCCATATTTTTATTCTATATTGCACTGAATTTTTTAAATATTTTTTTGAATTAGTCATATTTTTCAAATTTCAAAGTCCTTTTAAAAAAATCCTAACGCCAGAGAAAAAACTAAAAACGCAGTTATACTATATTTGGACCCTAGTTTCGCGAGTATATTGATTTTCTTGTGTGTAAATTTACTGTCGCACAGTGTAATATTAAATGGATTTTTAATTTGATAAAAAATTTAACTATAACAATGACGTGCATAAGTCTGGCACTCACATCTTCCTAATTGGGTGCTCTTCAAGCTGGCCCTTGAACGTTAGTACCTACCAAACCAAAAACTGGAAAATCTTTAATAACATTTTCACAAATAAATCGTGTAGCTTTTACTCAATTTTACAATTTTTTCCTTTATGGTGTATAAATATCAAATGTTGTTCTTGCTCAATGTTAGATAGCTCATGAAACACAAACGCAAATATCAGCACATTTCACAGTGTTACAAAACAGTATAAAATGGTCAAAATATTACAAGACTTGTATTTCTGTTTTTACTAAATTTTTTATGTTAAACAAAAAACTAAAAAAAATTGAAATATGTATAGATAGCGACGGGTAGTCTTAAATCGTCATTTTTAAGTACAAAATCATCCAATCGTCATTGGAATCAAAAATCGTCGAAATGACGACGGCGTCGTCAACCTGGCAACGCTGGTATGGATGTCGATCGGAAGAGGTAATAGAGAGTAAATTTAAATTAAATCAATAAGTTAAATAAAACATAACAAAATGATGTCAAGTCAAAGAAAATATGTTTAAAGGGCGTTGCCACCTGTTTAAAAGTTTAATGAAGTTTAATCAGTTACATTAATAAAATATAAATCTTTATTTCGAAAATATCTTGAAGAGGTTTACCAATTCAATTTAATGAAATATTACAATATGCATCTCAAACAAAAGATATTTAAGAAATCTTCATAACGAATTCAGTTTTGAAGAGGGTGTCTGCCATCGGTTTAGAAAATCAAATTCAATTTAAGTGAGCATTTGCAAAATATAATATCTTTCGTCTTTACAGCAGGGGCCGAAAATAATATTTTAATACTAAGACTTGTATTTTCAGATCATTGCAAAATCGTTATATTTTGTGTTTTTTTTCGATCAAGTATATCCGTTATATTTAGATTTTTATATTTTCGGTTAAAAATAATAGTTATTTTGGATTTTAATTTTTGTTTTTATGGCCGTTTTAAATCTTTTATGATCTAAACAATTAAGTCTGAAAATGACGGCTAGAATATGATCGAAAAATTAAAAGTAAAGAATAACGATCAAAAATTTATCGAAAAAATAAAATCCAAAAATAACGATTATTCTTAAAAATCACAAAATAACGGATCAATTTGAGCGGAACAATAGAAATCCAATTTTAAATTATGGTTTTTATTATAAAGGTTATAACCCCTACGGTCCCTGCTTTACAGCAAAGATTTTCATACTTCCGCTTCAACTAAATGAAATATAATAATGAGACATTAATATAAAACGAAAAGTTTATTGAAATAAGTTTTTAAAAGAATTGCTGCCAATAAAAACATTTAAAAAAATTAAAGTAAACTGTATAAAAACTACCTACGAAATGTATTTTTTTTGCACTGAAATTGGCAATTTAGTAGAAATTCGACCATTGACCATGTTCTGCAACCTCGAGACATTTTATAATAATAATTTTATAGACATCGCTCAAGATTTTTTAAATTGTGCCAAATTAATACAGAACATGAAAAAATATACCGATAGATATACTCAAAACTATTATCTATATTTGGAAGCTCTTGATTTTTTTTGTCAAAAATTTAAAATTAATCATTACTTTCCTATTTTTGCATACTTAGATAAAAAAAAAACGTTTTTGAATAATGACCATCTTCCAGCAAACGAGCGATGTCTTAATTTTCTTATAAAGAGACTGACTGCATCAAGAATGGTTCTTTTTGAAAGAATTTGGAGGTGAGTATTCTGGTTTTACATGGTTTGGTAGTGTTTTTTTTATCGCCGCTTGTGTTCATTTACCCAGCTAAAAATATCACAAAAATTGCAAAATTTAAAATCGTCGTTTTTCTGACTCGACATTTTTTATATTGTCATACTGAAATACATATATGCAGGAACTGCATATTTTGTAGGGAATCTCAGTACTTCAAAAGGCATCCTTTTGGAAGAAAGTGTTGAGTTTCCAACTGGGGAATATTGCATAGTAACACAAAATGTGCATGTGCAACACTTCACATTCTGCTAATTGTCCGAATTTTATACTTACGTTTCCTTGGGTTGTTCAATTATTTCAGGCATTTTTCAAAACTTGCAGATTTACTTGTTTTAAAATAAAAATTTTACTTTTAGTTTTTTTATAGTAAATCACAATTTATATCACAACTTTTTGAATTAAGACTTTTTATTTTCATATGTTCCTCCAAAGTTTTTTGTCAAAATTTAATTTGCGTCTCAGACCACTGATTTTCTGTTCACTTGATCTTTCCATTTACTCTGGGCACGAGCAACTGACGCCTTTCAGCTAGGCGTTGCACGCTTTTATACCCGACAAACAGCCCGAGTAGGCCAAAAGAACTTGTTATCTATGGCGACAAACGTTCCAACAATCGCTGCGTAAACAGGCCTCTACCGAGCGTTCCTTATGTTTTAGCTGATAGTGGCGTCGGTGTGCACCAAAACAAAGCGGATTGGCATTTTTAGGGATGCAAACGATGCATCGATGTTTTGCATCAATATTTTGCTGAACGATACATCGACGACAAAGGTGAAAAACACCGACATCGTTCATAACCTGATTTGTATACATACTTGATTTACACATTTGGTGTGTTTTTGCTATTGCAGGGATATAAGCAGGCCTGGGCGACGCTGACTGCGCTGTACCCGTGGAATAACGTCGCGTGTTCGTATAGACGAAGTGGACGGCGAGAATTAAGCAAAAATTAATTACTGATTCATACTGATTAACTTGAAATTCATTACGCTTAGTTACAATTAAATTTCGCCGTAAGCAACCTATATAAAACACGCGACGTTACCCCACTGGTACAGCGCAGTCGGCGTCGCCCAGGCCTGGATATAAGAAAATTTTTATTATTTGTAAGTAAGCGCACATTTGTTCTCGGGTTCTGTGGAACTACTAGATTATCGATGCTTCTTCATATTCAAACAAATAAGTATTTTTTGCGGTGTATTATTTTTAGGTACATTGTAATTATAGCTAAATACATATTTCTTAATATTTCTAATGAAATACTTATGCAAGTCTACATACATATGTAATTCCTTAAATTAAGCTCGTTCATGTTTATTCAAATGTTCCTTTTTTAATTAAAAAATTTGTCTTAATTTTCAAATCCATTTTGATGTTTAGTAGTTTCAATAATTGGAAGTTAGACAGGGTATCAAGTTAAAGACTGTCAGGATTTGCTAATTTTGTTGCGAAATATGTACATATGTGAATCCACTTGCTTTGAGTTTAAAAAATGCTTCTGAGCGCATTTTAAATCGTGTTGTAGATGAGAAATTAAAACATCGTTTTTATTGCCGATTTTTTTCAACATCGATGTTTGCTATGGGAGCATAAATGTTTTTAAGAACGATTTTCCATCCCTAATAATATTTTCGTAAAACTGTGTTATCTCGTTACTCGATCGTTCTCCGTAGCGAAAATTTCGAAGATTTGTGTATGTAATTATGTATGTATGTGTATGTATGTTCATACATATAAATGCATGTGTATATGCATGTTTATAAGCCGATACGGGGGCTAATGCAATAAAAAATAAAGATATTTTGAGGGTAAAACAAAGATCGAAGTTTGGAGGCTCGTCTATGCCTTTGCTTTGTCAGGTTTTGGTTCTGCATAGTAGGGTAATTTGTTTTGAATATCGAATATGTACATACATGTGTATGTATGTACAAAAAAACATTTTAATGCATGGGCTATTTACGTATGCACATACTTATATACATATGTACATATATATGTAGGAAAGCATATTGTAGCAAACGTAATTATTGTTATCAATAGAGTCCACATTTTTTTTTTATTGAAGTACAATTGATTGGTTTTTGTCAACCTCGAAAATATTTACGGCAAATTGGAAATAAGGTACAGACTGTTCCTCATCTATAAATGAAATATTTTTTCCAAGATTTTTATGCAGCAGCCCTGAAAACTATTCTTTTGAGTAAAATAGCATTTCCTGAAATTTCATCGACAAATTTTAATTTTTTGCGTGCCGCATCGAGGTTTAAATCGCAAAAAGCCAAAGTTGGCCTGATATTTTCTTGTCCTGAAAATAATCGGTATTTTTGTTTTTACTTTTCAGGCATTATGCAAATCAAAGTTACGATTTTGATGCCAATATTTTACATCAGCTTTCCAAAAACTGAGCATGTCAGAAAGTATACATTTCATTCACGTATGTACCCTTGTTCCTTGCTATTTATGGTCTATTTTGACAAGCTTTCATTTAACTTTCAATGATCGTACATATTTCAGTTGTCCCATCAAAAATTTGCAAACCATTTCTTGCTGGTATCTGATTAAGCTGAAATTTGACACACTTATGCAAGTTTGGTCACAATGCAATATTGTGTTAAATTAGAGCCGCTAAGGGCACCCTGAAATTGTGCATATGGAAACTGTGCATACGAAATAATGCATATGAAAAAAACCGAAATAATGCATATGTGAAAGCGTGGCCCTGTAAACCCCTCCCATTAGAAAGGGTGTCCCCACTTTATAAAAAGCCGCACCTTCCCACCCCTCTCACCACCCATAGACTCCTGGGGAGCTCTTAAAAATAATGAAAATTCGCAATTTTTCAGAGAAAAATTATATGTTTTTCGATGGGAAAGACCTAAAAAGTTTGTTGTAAAAATAAAGGTTTTTGCCTCATGCGATTTGCCTTGTATGGATATTCAATCTATCCACAGTATTTTTGCGCAGAACTTCTTTCTGCGTAGGCGGCCTTTGGCCGCGCATAGGAATGATAACCCTTACTAAGCAGAATTCTCCTTTCTGTGTTGCCCAACAACTGAGGCTGGGCCCCGCTCCTCATCACAAAAGGTGTATAACATTTCTTGTGCACATGAGTATTCAGGCGATCCACAGTATTTTTGCGCAGAACTTATTTCTTAAAAAATGCAAAAAGTGCACAATTCGTAGTGAAATTGTGAAAAAATTTCTGAATAAAATTAAGTGCGCCTGGGCCACACTGTCGAAGTGAAACTTATGTCATATACCTAGTTTGTGTCATAATCAATACCTGTAGTTGGTTGGTTTGAAATTGTGAATAAAAAGACAGGCTAGTTAATATAATGTTATATGTGACCCGGCCTATGAAAAGGTGGCTTATGACTCAAAAAAGAAAGAACTTTCTAGTTTTCACCACGTGAAAGAGCGTCTCAAAAACCATCGAAACCATGTCATGTCATGTTTTGAGTCATAAGCCACCTTTTCATAGGCCGGGT
>JAPVRG010000959.1:4862-17686 GCA_029783565.1 Rhagoletis cerasi
CCTAAACTCCCACCGTCCGCGCAAGAATCGTGCATCTGGCACCGCAATTCTGCATGTCCTCAGATGCAGGAGCGCGCTACTAGAGCCTCAAGGCTGCTCTTTTGTAGGGGCGTTTCATTCGGACGTCCTCAGTAGACATCCGTCTTCTCGTTTGCAGCGGAGTACGAATTTCACGTATCTCGCAACTGCTTCCCACTTGGCTGCGATGGAGATCATTACCGCTCTTACGTTGTTCGGGGTTATGTCTCCGTATCTTTCTTCCAACATTCGTCGCGAAGTCAAGAAGTGCTCGCAAGAGAAGAATGTGTGGTGTACGTTATCTTCAACGTTTCCATAGTAAGGACAGAAAGGTGAGTCTACCCTGCCCATTCTATGCAGATATTCTCGGAAGTAGCCATGACCGGTGAGGAATTGCGTCATGTAGAAATCGACTTCCCCGTGCGGTCTTTTCAACCGTGTTTGAAGATCGGCTATCAGAGTGTGCGTCCATCGACCTTTTGTGCTCGCGTTCCAGTTTTGTTGCCACTGCTGGATAAGTGGCTCGCGTTCCCTTGCCGCGGCAGCTGCTCAGCCCATCTCGGCGCTGAGATTGTAAATCTCTTTTCGCTCGTAAGCAAGTCATAACTAGAACCGCTTCCGCGGACACTGTACGGTATGCAGGAGCAATGCGTAGTGCCCCTCTGCGCGGGACCGAAGACATTTGAATCCGGTATTTTTTGACTTTCAATGCGTCGGCCCATATTTCTGCCCCATACAGGAGCACCGACTGGACTGCTGTCACCAAAAGTTTCCTACGGCATGGCTTCGGGCCACCTACGTTCGCCGTCAGCCGGCTTAGAGCCACCGTGCTCTGCGCAGCTTTTTCACATACTGCACGAATGTGTTCCCAGTATGTGAGATTGTTTTCAAGCTTCACCACTAGGTATTTTGCAGACCTAGAAGTTGTCACGGGCTGCGATCCGACCATCATGTTTGTAATTGTTGGGATCCGTTTCTTGGTGAGGAGCACGATCTCTGTTTTGGCTGTAGTCAATTGCAGACCGTGATCGCTCATCCATCCACTGACGCTGCGCATTACTTGGTTCAGCTTGAGCTGCGCTAGCTGGATGTTTCTTGCTGTTATGACGGCGGTCACGTCGTCCGCGAAAGCGACAAGGAAGGCGCTCTCTGGCATTTCCGTGCGCAACAGACTATCAAACGTGGCGTTCCAGAGGTCCGGGCCAAGTACAGACCCCTGTGCCGCTCCGTCAGTTATACGTCTCTTTCTCTGACCTTGTGTTGTATCGTACAACAGCCATAGGTCTCTGAGATAGTCTCGAATCATATCTAGCAAGTATGCTGGCACTTTGAACGATCGTTCTAAGGCCTCCAGCATGTCTTTCCATCTTGCCGAGTTGAAGGCGTTCTTGACGTCCAGTGTGACTAACAGCACTATTGGTCGCGCTTGGTGGCAGGCTTCCGCTGGTATGCCATCGGGGCCTGGAGCCTTGCGGGCTTTCATGCTTCGCAGGGCTGACTCCAGCTCGTCTGCCGAAAAGAGTGGTGCCTCGGCTCGACGAACACTGTGTCTGCTCTTAGTGGGTGTGTGGGAAATAGCACATCCACTACATTCTTGGCTTGGACCTCGTCCATCGCTTGCTATGGTGTATGGAACTTTTTCATTACTATTTAGTATTCCTAGCCCCAGGGATCACAATCAACCTCGTCGCATAACACTTTCCAGCAGTTCCGTTTACTCTTCTGTATCTCTACCCCAAGTGCTTTCTTAGCGCTTGTGTAGGCTGCTGCTCTGGTCAGCGCCTCAGGTCTGCCACGAGCGCGCGTTGCGAGTCTGCGCATTCTATGGCAGGCCCTTCGCAGATCTGCAATTCGGTCATTCCACCAGTATACCTGCTTTTTACCTGACCATGCTCTCCTCTGCGGCATTGAGGCTTTACACGCGCATGGTTTCTTCGACCAGCTTAGCACAAGACTCCCTGTTATTGGTATCTCCAGTTGTGGGTGAAATGCCTTTGGAGTCTGCTAGGAGTTATATGTCCAACTTACGAATATCGAAACTAGACGCGTTCCATCCTGGTTTCCTGCGAGGGATGTTGCGTGTTTGCTCTCGCGTTGTATCAGTGACTTGGAAAGTGATGTAATTATGATCGCTGCCAGACAGATCTTCCATCGCTCTCCATCCATCTGCCCTTCGAAGAACGCTTTCTGAAACCAGAACTGTGTAGTTTGGAGACAGGTAGCAGCTCACCCGTGAGATTTGCGCCATTTTCACCCAGACGTAGCAACGTGCGACCCCGGTGCTCTCTGCGCGGTGGTTGGGGTTAGCAGTCCATATCGCGGCCGAGCCTGTTTGGTCAACATGCCAGGTTTCCTTTATTCTATAGGGTTCACTGATGATGACAGCGTCTGCTCTTTGTTCAAGAACCAATTGGTCCAGCAGGTCATTAGCTACCCTACTCCTGTTCATATTGCCTTGTATGAATTTATTCATATTCGCCCAAGCTTTATCTTAGCCTCATCAAGGGCATCCCTGAAGGCCCTGCACGCTCCCTACTCGGGCAGGTGATTGGAGTTTCTCTGACCATCTCCTGCCGAGCACATGTAGCAGCTCGGGCTTTCTTTACATGCAGAGGCTATGTGGCCCTGCTGACCACATTTCCAGCATGAACTGCTTCTGTCTGGGCCTTTGCATGCCGCCTTTTTGTGGCCATATCCCAGACAGCAGAAACACCGTTGGACATCCGCGCGCTCTCGAACACGGCAGATAATCCAACCCACTCGCAGCTTCCTTTTTTCAATAAGGGTCCGGCCCGGCAGTTCGTCGATTTCCACCACAGCCATTCTTTGTTCTCGCGAGTTTACAGCGAGGAGAGAGACGCGGAGTTGGCCGTTCATCTTGTCTCCTAATTCCCCAAGTATTGCGTTTTCCATTTCTGGGACCGTAGTAAGGCAGTCCATGCCCAGAACTTCTCGACGTAAACGCCTAGTAAGGATACGGGCGTCTCCAAGCTGGCCAATAGCAGTGCACACATTTTCCTTAAATGCTGAGTGGTCGCCACAGCGCTCATCCGATAAGCACACTGCCTTCGCGGGTCGAATTACGGTTGGAGTTTACCACATATCGTTCCCAGCACGTCTGCATAAATTTTGCCTTCAGCTGGCTTGATTATGATTTTGGCGAGACTTTTCTTTTTTCTCCGCCTCTTCTCTTTCTTCCGGCTGGTCGCCTCGCCCTTATTGGCCAGGGTTTAACCTGGCGCTGGTCCTGGTCCTGGCTTGGGCTTTCTGCGTTTTTTCAACCGTTATCCATTGATTATTTGGTGCGGTTGTCTGCGCTTTTTTCGTTTTTGGCTCGCCTGCAGGGGAGTCGGATCGAGGTCGCGCCCTCTTTTGTGAGCCAGGGCCAGTTTTATGCAGATCTGAAAGGGTAGACCTTTTCCGGCGTTGCTCTCGGAGATTGCTTAGTATATTTAAGCTCTCTTCGATTTGGGCCAAACCCGTTTTTATTTCCATAGACACATTCTTCAGCTTAGAGACAGCATTCTGCATCTTATTCAAGACGAGCCGAATCTGGGCAAACTGCTCATCTTCAATGCCTTCGCAGGTTCCCAAGCTTGCGGTGACGTGTTTGTCGCTGTTTGCAGCAGCTGGTGTTCTATGACGATCATCCCGGCTGCCGGGAGTTGTCGTTTGGGAAGGCATGGCCTTCTGCGCCTCGTCAACGGTTTTATCCGTGCCCGTGGTACCGGATTTTGCCTGCAGAGGAGTTTGTGGCGGGGAGCGCGCAACTCTACTGCTTCTTCTGAATGCACTTCATTCTTTCTCCAGAACATCTACCTCGATTTCCTTTGCTTGTTTTTGTTTTAGCTTGTTCATTTCAATTGGGTCTCCGCTTCAAGCCGCTATCTCCACACGTAGCACAGTCGCTTTTAAGTATCCCGAAGTTCCCTTCTCTCAAAGGAGCAGGCCATCGCGAGGGTTGTCACAAGTCCTTATGGGATATTGTGTTCAGAGCCAAGACAGCGCAAAACCAGGAGTAAATCTCAACTGGACCTATGCGGCCAACTAAATGGCGACGTGTATTGAACGTACTTGAAGACCTGCCAGGGTTTTAACGAGACGGAGGCGATTGCAGCATTAGCCCACCAGCCATTTCTGTGAGGTGTCACCCTCACATACTAAAGTGGCGGAATACTGCTCTCGCCAGCCCAATGCCGAACTAATCGTATACATTCTCCAGTATGCCATGAACAGGATCTAACTGGCCTCAATCTTGGGATGCTTTTTGGGAGGCGGCATCTGTTCGCCCGGACACAGGAGATTCATCAGGCATGTCTGATCATTTAAATTAGGCCTTCGTCTCCTGTCGCTCTTGGTCTGGGACTGCTTATTGGTTATTCGCAGCTAATCTACAGACACGATCTGCCCTGTGTGACTCCGGTAAGGTCCTGAGCTTAGCCCTTACCATAATTATTATTATTATTATTATTATTATTATTATTATTATTATTATTATTATTATTATTATTATTATTATTATTATTATTATTATTATTATTATTATTATTATTATTATTATTATTTTCAACATACATGTAAACTCTTGCTGTTGTTTAATGAAAATGGATCAATAATTTACTCATTTGAAATGGAAATTATTTTTTGAAAAACAATATTGCTTACAGGGTATCGTTTTTAGGCAAATGAACATACATCTCAAAGCATATGAGACATGACAATATTTCTATATACACTGTAGGTTTTTTGATACCTTAACAATTTTTTAATACCTTAACGGATATAAAATAAAGAAGTTATAGAAAAACAAGTAAGGGCATCACTGCCTTCGGCCATGCCGAAGGCTTCATACCTTTCATGAACATAAAAAAACTTAACTTCAACCTTCATTTCTTTAGGAGATACACATTACTTTTACTAAATTGATGTACACTGTAAGCACAGTTGGTGGAGTTATATCGCAAAAACTTATAACAGTACAATCCTTATTATGTATCACCGATTTCGATGATTTTCTCAGTAGACCTCGTATGACTAATTAGTAAGTAGCTCACGAAATCGTTTTGATTTATATCTGAACAATCAGATAGGCAAGGTTTGGCTAAGATACAGTTCTTCAAGGATGAAAGCATTATATTTTGTGAGCTTAAATCACCTTATTTAGTGATGCGATTTTTTGCGATTTCTGAGAAAACGGCTACTTTCCTAGGATATTTTAATACTGTCAGTAGTGAACTATTTACCGTTTGGAGGGCAGAACTCTATAAAGAGAAGGAACAAACGGCTATTTGCCATTTTGTTGCTGCAAAGGTTGATTTTTCAGTTGAAAAACTAAGAAGTTCAGACTTTTCAGATTTTAAATTGAAACTAGTACAATTTGGCAACAGTTTTCAAATATATCCACTGTATAAATAGTTTTTATAACTAAGCGGTCGCCAAGGGTTAAAAATTTTCGTTTACAAAAATTTGGGAAATCATATGCCAGTCACTAAGAAATGCATATTTTTCAAAATCCTCTATTTATTTATCCGCAATTGGTGTCGGTCAGAAAAACAGGCATTGGGACCATAGTGCAATGTTGGCACCGAGTTTGGTGGGAATTGGTGGAAGGGCTACTAAGATACAGCATTTAATCATAAGTGGAGGGGGGCTAAGCCCATTTCCCAAACATTTCCTTATTGCTTTATTTTATGCCGAAACTATACTTCACATACTAATTTTCACCAATTTGTATCCAGTATTTAGGGAAACATCGCAGTTTTTGAATTTTTCCAAAATACCGTAATATGGGAAGTGGGCGTGGTTATTGCGCGATTTCAAAAATGCTCGGCAGATTTATTAGTTAGACTCTGAGCAATGTTCGTACCGAGTTTGGTGGGAGTTTGGTGGCTACTGTGTTACAGCATTTAATCATACGTGGGCGGAGTCACTCCATTTTCCAAAAATTTCAAAATTTTTCCAAAATACCGTTATATAGAAGGTGGGCGTGGCTACCATCCGATATCGCTCATTTTCAATACCTTGCATAAAGGGCAACCTACTTACTAAATTTCGTTGAAATATCTCGATTTTTACTCGGGTTATCGTGTACACTGACGGACAGATGGACAGACGGACGGACAGACGGACGGACAGACGGACAGACATGGCTTAATCGGTTTATCTTTTCATTCTGAACATTTTGGTATACATATGTCTATATCTATCTCTATACACAACTTTGTCTAAATATGCAACCGTCATGGTAAAATTGGAATTTTTTTTTGACAACAAATCCACCAGCTGTCATTTTTCATTGTAACTTCACAAAATCGTTTAATAGGGGTATTTACACCGAGCTTGGTATTTGGTATCTCAGTGTTCGATAATTTTTCCGCATGTATTTTGTTTTACCGAGAACCAAGCTCGGTGTAAGTAGTTTAGGGCGGGTTTCTTTAAGGCAAATTTGTTTAATACAAACTTGCGATTGGGGGTTTACCGCATCGATTTTTGGAGTGGTTTGCAGCCCTGTTAAAAACCTGTTATTGCCATAGATTTGCTATAAGCCAATCGAAATTTAAGCACGGTATGGAATGTCTATGTAAAACCAGAAGCAATTGCGAACTGTTTTAGAAAGGCAGGATATTCAAAAGATGGCATACACGATCGAACTAAGATGATTTTTTTCCATTATCGGATTTGGCTGCTTTGAGGATGTAAAATAGAAGAGCATAAAAAAATTAAAATTACTGATAATTTAAAATAAACATTGAATAAAATTCACGATTTCTTTATAATGAAGTTTCCATATAGTGAAGTAATTTTCTGGTCCCATGTGAATTCACTATAGGGAAGTTCAACTGTATATGTATACACGTATACACGGTCAATGCTCTTAAAGAGCGATGTTCTTTCTTTTCGCTTTTTTTTCAATTTTGTAACACAAAAGCTAAGAGACAATATGTAAATCTTTCTCTGTTGTCTTTAAAAAGCAACCGAAATTAAGTTCAATCAAAACTTCATAAATATACTTTTTTCTCTAGCGTTCCGTCTTGTGGCTTTTCTTACCAATATGTATAAAACATACATGCGAACACGCATAGGGCTTTTTGGATGTATCAACGTCTGTGCTTCCCTTCACCGGGGCAAATGAACTCTTTGAACTCTTTTCGGCTTTTTGTCTAAGTTATGATGGCATAAAAGCAACAATCGTCTAAGCCACCTTCTGTATAATAATCATTATGGTGATCATCAGCATCATTTACATACATTTCATTGCCTATTATTGCCACTTCTTTTTTAGAGATTTTCTTCGCTTTATATTATTATGATTAGTTAGCTTTAACGCAGTTCGAAGTTCAAAGACCTCTTTTGGACATCTTTTTCGCTTCTTTATGTAATTTTCTGTGTGCGTATGAGTATTACTCCATCGAAGGAAATGAGCTGAGTATACTTTTGTTTAAAGCCAAAGGTGAATGTCTTGCGTGAACAAAATCATTACACTTAAGTTTTCATTTTGTTTTTCTTCACATTTTTCAGCGCTTGTTTCTGTGATAGTAAGAAGGTAATTAAAATATTTGTCGCCAACATTTCGGAGTTAAAATAAAGCATAGATAAACAAAAATTTTAAATATAAAAACCAACCTCAAAAAATTAAACAAAAAATGTATTAAAAAGCAAAAAATACATTTTGAGTAGATACTTGAATTTAAAAAATTAATTTTTTGTTTTTAGTACACTTTTGTTTTATTTCTTGAACTTGGTTCTTTATTTTTTAAATAATTTTTCATTTTACTATTTTAGTGATGGGTAAACTCGTGTAATTCTTGTAATATTAACTGTCTTCATTATTATCATAGTCATCGACATTATTATTGTTATCATTATCATTAATCATTATGATTATTATCGTTATTATTATCATGGATTGTCATAAGTAGAATTTGATAAAAATTAGTTTTTTAAACTTTACCGATTTTGATAAAATTTAAATGAAGTCACTGTGACGCTGGGTCATATTGATCCAACACAATTTATAACGGCCATATTTCGGTTTTTTGAAAAGTTATGTATTTAAGCGGTTAGATGCTGGATGTACAAGTTCACTCTACTCCTTCCGTTCATGCACTCTGTGCGGAGCACAGTGTAACGTCCCCATATAAGTTGTGGCCAAAATTAGTAAGCGTGCTCCGATTTCGCTGAAATTTTGCATATACTTTATTTTCACTTAGAAAAGACAATATATAAAATATGATAAATATTGGCTTATTGCCACGCCCACCCCTCATGTAGCCGGGTATGATAAATATGATATGATTCCGATGAAATTTGGTTCGAAAGTTTATCTTAGCCACAAAAACACAAATCTGAAATATGGTGAAGGTTGGTCAATATTCACGCTCCCCACCCATACAGAATAAGTTATTAAGTTAGAATGAATTAGTTAATGAAATATTTATTCAATCTTCCTCATAAAACTAAAGCATACAAATTACATAAATTTCAAATAAATTCTAACTTCGGTGTTCTTTTCGCGACTCAATTCGATTTACAGCCTTTTTATCTCTACTAGTGACTTAGAAGAAAGCAGCTATTTCGTAGTTAGGTGTGGACCTACCAGCGCTAGTATGGGGTTGCTAAAATATGTTTCGTGTACACTCTATAATATAAACAGTTTACGTAAAACTTACATATTCCTCTTTTACTTCTTTTAGTAGCAACTTTACACAGACTCCAGCCATGATCGCTCCTTCTTTTCAACAAGTTTTTTCGTGCTGTTACATAGACACATTCTCTAGGAGAACGTGCCTCAATTAAATGTATTTCTTTTTACAATATTTAAATATCTAACTGGGTGCAAACAGCATTTTTGACAAAGTCTTTAATTTCAAAACGATGTCACGACGATTTCTGCGTTTCACTTGCAACCACAATTCGAAAAGTTGGCGAATTTTCAAAGAGACTTCCACTGAAATCTTGAAATAATTATTGAATAGGCACTTCCTTTTTTATTTATTTGTTAATAAACACTTTTTGTTGTTACGCGAAGTTTCCATAAGTTTTAATCAAGAGTAGCACGTGTGTGAAAAAACATATATTCTTAAAGTAACGGTAATGTGAATATGTTAAAAGCAAGAAGAAAATACAAATATGGCTGCCATATTGTAAATACTCGTACTTAATTTTGGCAAGATTAAGAAACCTCAAGCAACTGAAAGTAAAGGTCCATCTACTTTCGAGGTGCGTTCGCTTTCGCTTCATTTTGACAGTAGCGCGGAAAACACTAGTGCTTGCTACAATGAACGCTTGGCGGCGAACGATTTGGTCACTTAATTAACATACTCATAGGTTAGGTTAGGTTAGCTGGCTGCTCCGAGCAAGCCGGAGCACACTTAGACAAATTGAGATTGTCCATTGTGATACCACAATTCTGAACGGCACCCTAGACTTTATCGATAAAACGCCCCGAGCCGATTACGTAATTACGAATTCGGCTAATCTCAATGCCTCATAGCTACCCGGGACTATTTAAGATGTCACAGCCAAAGTATTTCAACCTTAGCCTTGCAAACGCTGGCCACCTAAGAAGGTAGTGTTGAGATGAATCCACCTCGTCATCTTCCAGGTAACTGCGACATTCGGGGTCCGGTAGTATGTTCAACCTTACTGCGTGGATACCGATTGGACAGTGTCCCGTTTAAACCCCCACTAGAAGTGAGAGCTGTCGCTTTGTGAGTGTGAGGAGTGCCCTCGACCGCCCCCGGTCCACCCTTGGCCAGAAAGACCTTGCGATCGCACATGTCGTGGTTTTCGCCCAGCGCTCGCCGAGCTGACATGAGGCCTATCTATCCAAGATTGTACCACAAGCGATCAATGGCACCCCCAGCCGCTCTCTTTCTGGCGATAACGTTTCACGAGTACCTCCCCTGGCCAATTCATCAGCCACACAGTTCCTCTCAATGTTGCTGTGACCCAGGACCCAAATAAGTCTAATACAAAAGCATTCCGACGCGACCGAAAGAGAGAGCAGACATTTCTTAACCAGGTTGGAGCGCACCTCCAACGAACTTAAGGCCCTGATAGCCGCTTGGCTATCAGAATATATACTCACTTCTCTGACTGTCATAGCACTCCGGAGCAGTGAATCCACCGCCTCATTGATAGCGGCTACTTCCGCCTGGAATACACTGCCGAAGTCCGGGAGCCTGAACTTAGTGTTGATGGTAAGCTCTCGACAGAAGACCCCACCACCAACCCAGCCGTGCAGCTTCGATCCATCCGTGAAGAAGTTCACCGCACTCTCTCTCCAGAAGTTCCGCCCGGCCCACTCCTCCCTTGAGGGAAAGTAGGCAGAGAAGAAGCTCCTAGGAACCATTTCGGTGATGCAGTAATCTGTCCTATCCGGGATGAAAACGAAGCCCCCTAGAACTCCAGAGTGTCCAGTCTTTAAGTCGGTCAACCAATCGGTTTCTCTGAGTCTAATAGCCGTTCGCGCCGCAGCAATTCTACCTGCAACGTCGACAGGCACAACGTTCATCATTACGTTCAGTTCCAATGTGGGGGCAGTCCGTAGCGCCCCACTAATACCAATTAGTGCAGCCCGTTTTACACGCTCCAGCTGCTTAGCTAGTGTAGCCTTTTCCAGTGAGTTCCACCAGACTATGGCGCCATAAAACATAATCGGCTTGACTACGGTCTCGTAGAGCCAATAGACAACTTTTGGCGAAATACCCCATCTCTTGTCAATAGCTCCCTTACTGCAATATAATGCCACTGATGCCTTCCTTGCCTTTTCTTCAATGTTTGGCCTCCACGACAACTTCCTGCCCAGGATCAAGCCCAAGTACTTGACTGTCAGACAGCTGTAAGCGCAGACCTCCAACTGAGGGAAGAACAGCGTCAGGGATTTTATATTTTCTAGTAAATAAGACCAGTTCCGTCTTACTGGGATTGACGGCGAGGCCACTTTTGGCAGCCCAGTTAGTAACTATGTTAAGATACCGTTGGATCAGTTCATACAGCGTATTCAGGTATTTACCTTTAACTATAAGTGCAACATCGTCTGCATAGGCAATTACCCGAGAGCCGTGTTTCTCCAGCTCCTCTAGTAGAAAGGGTGAGAGAACGCCTCCCTGCGTGCGATGCAAGCAAGCGCTGCCCCATATGGCCATGCCAGTTCTGTCACGGAGCAAGTTTTGGATGAGCCGAATGAGACTGACATCAACCCCTAGCTTATCCAGCGACTTAACTATAGCGTCCGGCAGGACATTATTAAAAGCCCCCTCGATATCGAGGAAGGCTCCAACGGCAAAGTCCTTGTGAATGAAGGCTTCCTCTATCCACCTAATACATACTCATAGCCTGAGCAAATTATTTTTCCACGTATTCTTAGGTAAATACTTATTTTCGCGACGACACGGCAATACCGCGACTAGCCAAAAATGTAGCTGTGGCCAGATTAGATCTATTTCTTTTTTCGAGCGACAGATAATGTTCTTCGTCTTTTTTTATGAATTTATAAAAATTCATGATGTCGCTGCTGTGTTCTAAAAAAACCAAGGCGCCGTCGACAAAGCGTTTAGATTATGTGTCGTATGGTGATGTAGTTTTCAATGTGTTAGGACTATAACAACAGATAAATTAATATTCGTGTCAGTAATCGCAATTAAAACGATATTTCTTGCCCGCCTTTGATTAAAGAGGAAACATATTTCACATAATTTTAATTATTTGTAACAGCTGACTAACGGCGCACGAGAAAAGTTTAGAGTTGGTAATTTTTCATTCTTTGTGTTGGCGTTAACGTTGCCAAATTTTGGCTATGTGAACAATGCATATGAATTCATTTATTTATCGAAGCGACGCCAACGCCAACGCACCGCCAAAGTTTCAAAAAAAATCTCACTTTGCGGCTTGCTGACCAATAGGTGCTTAATGTTATTAAATTTGTTTAACTACATCTATTATTTATTAATGTACAAATACATTTTTATGAGTAGTGAATGTTGGATTTTTATAATTTGGGCCGCAATCGTTACACTGTGCGGCGTCGCCTGCTCAGCGGTATACGCGTGCGTGAAGTCAAAATGGGTACTTATGACCCGGGTCATCAGCGCTATGAAAGTTATATGTTTTTGTAGTTGATTTAAATTACACGGTTTTATTATTTTATCTCATTATAAAAATACTGAAATTGAACAAACATTCATTAACATTAGATAGCTCATTTAATTATTCTGAAATTTAACTTAAAGGTACTCTGGCCACATTTACCCGGTGTCATCGTTTGCCTAATTATTTTCACGTCATTGGTGCCGGGTTAACTCAACACAAAACGAATCATTCATATTGGTTTACAAACAAAAAATTTTGCGCAAACAAAAATTAAAAAAAAAAATAAATTACGTATAGATAAACTCTTCTTTTTTATAAAGTCGGTTAAAAAATAGATAAATAATAAATGTTTCGAAATATGTATACTAGAGTGGTTCAAAAAAACACTCTTTTTGGAAATTCACAAACGCTACCTCAAAATATTGTTATTTGGGATAAAAAGAGAGATACGTATTTTTTTGTTTTGAAAACAAACTTTTTTTAGAGGTCGCGCTGGTCGTATTTTCATAAAAAAGTAGATGCTCTCAATTTTTTTTATTTTCGTGACATGTTAAAGTGCAGCTAAAAATTTTGTTTTTACATGTAATTATTCTAGTAGTATTGGAGATTATTCCCTAAATTACATGTCTGTATTGGACAGTTAGAACGAGCCTGGCGCCCGAAAATATGCTTTCGAGAAGGGAGTGCAATAATTAAAACGTTTATACTGAACG
>JAPVRG010000964.1:0-11280 GCA_029783565.1 Rhagoletis cerasi
TCATTTAACCGCATGCCTTTCAAGTAACTTGAAAGTGGCATTTACTTTGGGATCCATGGGCGTTTTTCGTGTCACATGATTTTTGCTGTTCTATATTGAAGAGGGTGTTCTAAAAATTGATGATTTATTTTGTTAGTATGCAAGCTAGAACAACTGTTATCAACTTATCGGCTTAAAATATTTCTTAATATTTCTCGCCTTATTTCCTGTTATTTTGGGCTGCCTTATTAAGGATAAAATTATACGAAACTCTCTTTTTTTTCTTCTCAGAATCTATCTTAAACTCGTTTTCTGACTTCGCAGTACTGCCTAAAGGTGCTGGCCCAATGCAAGCTGGTTTTACTTGCTTTTCTTACTTTAGTTTGCTCTGATTTACTTTGAAAGCTTGTTTGGCCAAATGTTCTTTTAAGATTAAAAATTATTTTCCTACAAAACTGCAGAAAATTTAAAAACCAGAAATAAAAATGGTAGGGTCAACGTTTTAAGCTCTCAATTTTTTCAGATTTATTTAGAAATTATTATCGACGAATAGCGTTTTCCTGAACGGTATGTATAGCAAATATGTTTAATATAAATATGAAAAAAGAATACTTCACGGCGAATTACATATGTATGTACCTTTTTGGTGATAATTTATTAAATTAAGACATTTATTTATAAGTATGTACATTACAGTGGCCCAGGAAATCGGGTTTTTTAATATTAATCAGAGCTCACGCAAATTTGTGTTCCTTTGGCTAAAAAATGAAAGTACATACATACATAACTTGATTTTAAAAAAACAAAATTTAGAGGTCGCTCAAGTCCATTTTTATTTTGCTTAAAATTACTCGTCCTTCAATCCGTGCGCACGCGAAACTCCTCTGAAAATTTAAGTTTTGTAAGATCTTATAATATGCTTTCGAGGCCGCTGAATATACTAGTAGAGTTATTTTTTCATTCCGGCTCTTACCTTTTTAGATAAACAATAAAAATAACGAGAAAAAACCCGAAATTGCAATTTAAAAGTTGATTATTTCTTAGAAAAAATTTATTTTTACAGCCACGCATCTAGATTCAGGTTCAATAATTTGCTGATATCTCGAGGGGTAATAAACGTTAAATCCTCTGCGATGACTTATTTTATTCGCTAAGATTATGGCTATACACATCATCATTGACACAAAATCAAAAAAAATTGTCTAAGAAATAATCAGTTTTTAAATTGCGAATTCGTGTTTTTTTCTTGTTTTTTTTGTTATAATTGCAGGGACATAGATTTATGGATATTTTCAAATGACAAGAGCAAAAAACAGAATTACTATTCAATAAAAAAGTCTTGAAGTTTTTAGTTTTCCTTTCGACATACATACATACATACATATTTTCTTATACAACGAAAATTGGTATCACATACGCATTTCGAATGAAATATTGATGTTGATTAGTGTAATCATGGCGTAAAACCTATCTATGTATGTGTGTACAAACTTGGTTCAAAATTAACAAATTCCCTATATCCCCAATTCTTTATTGTTAGAATGAATCTCCACGGTACAATTTTTTTTTTGCATATAGTAAATCAATGCCTTAAGGTGCTTAAATGCTTAAGCACTTCTAACTGCATAGTAGTCAACGAACGACAACAGTGTTCATAACACAATAAAACCAGCCATCTATTTTTTCACTCACCATCCGCAACTTTGTCTCGCGGAGGCCTTGCGTCAGCAACCTTTCACGTGCTGTGGCCGCTGTTTGCCGGGTTAGTTCGGCGCTGTCATTTCACAATGACCCACCTTTACGACACAAAAACGACGACAGATACGACGACGACACAACGACAGCGTTGATGGTGTGCGGCGGTGGTTAGCGGTGGTGGCCACATATACATATAGCCACACTTCTTTTATTTTTTCTTCTTCAATGCAAAATGCAGCTAACAGACAAATAGCGCCAATTTCCAAAAGCAACAAAGCAGTTAAAAAAGAAGTTCTTTCGCCAACAAGCTGAGTATAAGAAGCGACAAAGTTGCTGAGGCAAAACTGCAAAGAATTGTTCCAACCATTGTTTTACTTGCAAGCTTTGACTTCAAAAAGTTGTAGAACGGTTGTTCAATTTCGTACTGTGATTTACTATTCAACAAAATGGTGGCCTTGCCAAAAATCAAGTATACTTGCAGTGCGTAGTCACCAACGACGAATTTCTTTCCGTCTGCAGACATCAACAGTACACACGCGCGCCATCATCATCAAGATGGCAGCAGTCTCAGCGCAACAAGCAAACAAGCTTTTGAGATGTTAGCAAGCATCATCACCACTTTGCTGCTGCCTGCCTGCCTACAATATCCGTTGTCTGTCAACAACAAAAAACCAAACAACAGCAACATTTCGATTAGGCCAGCAGAATGGCACAAGAAGAGACTAGCGACAAAGCGCCAATATGCTTAAATAAATAAACTAAAAATTGAGTGCACAATGAAAGAAAGAAATATTCATGGCAATGTGCATGCATACATATGTACATATGTTTCTACATTTGCAGGCGTATATGTATGTCTAGGCTCCACCAGCATTAACAAACAGAAAAATTAAATATCCGTCACTCGTTTTGCGCCACTGCAGCCCTCCAATGCTACAATTGTTTGTTCAGCTAAAGACGAATGGTGTATGCGTAAATACGTACATATTTACATATCCATCTACATATTTACATATATACAAACATTCATGAAAGGAGAAGACACACGCGAATTCGTTGGCATATTTGCTCCAATCTCTCATATTGCGCATACTCATAATTGTAGTTGTATTTTTTTTTTTGTTTTTCATGCGCCCCTTCAACAAAAGGAGGAAAAAAAATCCACAATCGAGCACAAAAGAGATTAGCTTGAGTTCGGTTGTGGAGAAAATGGAGAAGTGGGGAGTTTAACAGTGTCAGGGTTGCCGATAGCAAAGTTTGTTGGTTATTATGGCAAAGTGAATCTTTGAAAGTGGGTAGAAAATTCGCATTTAATGCAATACATTTTTTTTTTATTAAAGCAAGAAATGATTTTTTTTTGATAAATAATCACCCAAAACTGTATGCCGCATTAATAAAACTTTAATACGACGTTTCCATGGCACGTAATTTGCTCTCCCATTCGTAATTCGCTCACTCATTGGTAGTCGGCGCTCCAATTACCCTTCGAATTACATACATAATTCGCCATACAAAATTTTGAGAGTGAATTACCTCATTTGTGAGTAATTCAGATCCAATTACCATGCGAATTACGAACAAATCACTACCGCCTCTAATTTTAATCGGAAAATCATTGAAGTCATCTGTCAGAGCAAAAGAGAGTAGAAAAAACCAAAACAAAGAATGGGTGGAAATGAAGAAAAAAAATTAAAAAACAACAATGAACTGTCAAATCCAATTAAGAATGTACCGTGAGAGAGCGAAAAACGTAATTCGGGTGCCGTGGAAACGCCATTCAATATACATTCTTATGTACATATGTACATATGTATGTACGTATGTATCTGTAGCCACCGAATAGGTGCGGTTTCGAAATTCGGGCGCAAGAAGCGTAGGCGCGGATTAGAACTTAGGCCGTTCCAACCGCAAAGGCGCTCTGCTCGATTGCAAGACCAGCGACAATATGCAGCTATAAGGCATGCCAAACTTCAAAGTTTCGTTCTAACTATCCATAGGAGCTAAATGGTAAGTCGCTTCTGTATCTTAAATATAAATATGTCAATAAAAAGGATTTTCATTTTAAACAAGACGGGGCAAACCCAAACAGGCGTTGCCCAGGACTGAGTACATCCGACTAGAACGAACGTGCGAGCCTAGTGCTCAAACCCTCTCCCGACGAAATACTTGACGCTGGTACCGGGGGACCGATACTTGGACAGTAGGAGGTTTAGTTCGGGTTAAAGTCGCACACTAACGAGTATAGGCTTTCGATGCTTCCTCCTTGTAAAAAAAAAAAAATGTATATGTAGCAGCGCAAAATTAATGCTTATTGAATCTAAATGGTAACCCTTTATAAAGTTTTGTTGTATCGTCATATCAAGGTCGTTTTTATTTTCTCAGATGATAATTGTGTATAGAAAATGTGATTATACAGCCATACGTATGGATGTACATAAACATGTACATATTTACATATAAGCAGTTATACATATTTACAAATATTTAACGTATGGGAAGCTCGTTTTTGCACATGTGGCTTTTAGCACAGTGTTGGTAAACGTAATAATATCATTTTAATAGCAAAATTCAAAAAAAAATTTCTTTATTTATTCCGGATCTATAATGGAATAGTCGTAGTTTATTCGGAACAATGGGAATAAAAAAACAGAAGGGAATGAAATTATTAAGTATCAGCTGGAAAAGAACCTTTTGGTGCTTATTAATATTTAATTTAATTTGCTAAATGTTTTTTTCGCAAAAAAATTTTCAAAAACTTACTTGTTGCCATTATTTTCATGCATTGTTTACATTTGTACATATGCGCACACACAGCTGATCATCAGAATATTCTATGAATTCCGTGCTCGAGAGGAAATGAAAAGAATGAATAAACATGAAATTTTTAAAATACATACATACATATCATTAAAAAGTATTCAGAGCTTACTTTGCTAGAAGAATTTGTAATGCACTTTTATGGTTTTTTTAATTATCTCGGGAGTGGTTACCTCTTTTAAAATTTTTTCTTTTGCATTTTCTTTGTTATAAAATTCTCCATCAAATGTGTCTTAATAGTTTTTTTGTCAATGGGATTGTTCGCACGCTAGCACCGATTTCTCTTTGTGATCGGCTAGAAAATACTTGCACGAAAAAAATTAAAAGCACAAGGCTACAAATTTTTAAAAATTCTCATAACCACGGCATTTGATACATCCATCTTATGTAAAATTTTCCGATGAATCCAAATATAGTCGCTTTTTCGCGATATTTTAAAATTCCCTTTTATTTTATTTTCTGAGCCGACTTAATAACAAAAATAGAATAAATTTAAATTAGGTAAATTTAACTCAATCAGCTGCAAGGAGTGGTACAAATATGACTTTGAAAGCTCCAGAAGGAATAGGGGCAGAGATCTTCGGACCCAGTACCAACCAAAGTGTTTGTTTCTATGGGGAGCATATTTCAGGCGGATGTTTAGCCTAGACAATCAGCACAATCAGTCTGTTAAATTTGCGTAGGAATGAGCAATATGAGAAAATTCTTATCGTACATGATAGCCAGGCCGCATTCAAGGCTATCTTATAATGCGAAAGCATATGATCCTTAGCCTTTGAGTCATTGAAAAACTTAACTCCCTTGACAGGTATGTGTAACGAGCTGAAGCTAGCATGCCTAACAGGCCACTAAGGAATAGAGCGAAGTAAAATATCGGACTGTCTTGTCCTTCTTCGTTGTAGGTTCTAATACTACATATTAAGGAAGATCTGAAGGAACTTAATTGGCGAAGCCCTTTCGGGTTGCAATAGTCAAGGAGCTTATTGGGGGGATGTAACATCTAATCAGCATCCCAAATGAGAAACTTAGAATACTAGCAGCTAAACTTACAGGACACTGCAGGCTAAGAAGGCATCTAAATAAGATGTGTAGATGGTGTAATGGTATGTATTTGCGAGAATTCCATAGAAAATGGTAAATTTTTTCCCGTACAAACTACAATTAATTTTGAATGCGAATATCGCAGAAAAAAGTTTCTGTGTAGATTTTTATCACACAAATACGTATAATGTAGATACTATTTATCAAGGTACGAAAATAAAACGTACAAAACAATTGTCGTTTGCTCATCGACTATCATATAATTTATTATTTTCTTCAGACGATGATGTATGTAGTGAGTTTTTAGCAACAAGTTCACCCCAAGATTCAAAAATGCTTCTATCCATTCAGATCACAGTTTTAAGGTAATTTCAAAGATGCAAATTAAACACTTTACCTTGAAACTTGTAAAATGAACTCAGCTGTTTTTTTTTTTCTGTATTGTACCGAACTGGTGAATCGATAAACGAAACGAAATAATAACGTACAATATAGTTTATTTTCGTACACTATTATTTACATCTATACATTATTTGATAAAATTTTAGTTTGACTTTAATTAGAGCCGTAAAGTGAAAAAATTCGTACGATTTGCGCAGTAGAAAAATGGAATGTGGACTGTCAGCCATATTGGTTTTTTGACTGTTAAAGTGAATGCCAGTTTTGAGTCAAAACTGATGATATTTTCGCCTCACACTCAAAACTGTAAGTCTGACAATCACATTAGTCACTTTTGTGACTAGACCAAAAATCTAGATGCCGTCACATTCCAGCTGAGTGTGACGTGAGGGCTGTCTAGTTCAGTAAAAGTTTCGGAATTCCCCACTAGTAATTAATTTAATCCCACATAATTAAGCCTTTTTTCGAACGAGACCCAGCGTTTCTCACCTCTCACTAAATCCACCCGGAGGTCGTGTTTTAACAGAAGGCTTTTACAAAAACGCTTACGCTTTCCAACACTATAAATTCTAATCGTCATACAAAGTACGGAATATAAAGTCAATTAACAACAATGAAAGCTGCTGTTGTCGAATGCCACGATGCTGCCGATTGGCGAAAAAAAGTGAGATTGTGGTTGTTACTAGCTACTGGGTTCACCTTGACCGCGAAATGAAACGCCGAACGACCGTGTTCAATGCCAACTCGCCAAATGAAGGACGCTACCTTGAGTTTCAAGGATTTTTAGTTTGCGAAAAATGTGTTGGCATTGCTTTTGGAGGTTACAAAATTTTTTGCGATTTGGCATTGCTTTTGGAGGTCACAAAATGTTTGCGAATGCGAAAATACATACATATGTACATTTGTCTCTCAAGGGCGGTCAAATAATTATATGTAGGAAGCGTAGAGAATACATATGTACATATATTTCCACTAGTGAGTGTACAAAATGGGTGTGCTCGGGTAGGAAAGGTGTACGCTCGCGGTATTGTGTTGCTGGGCGAGGGTTCTACGTTCCGGCATATGAACATACAAATGTATGTACATACATATGTATGTACATATGTAGATATTGCGTATGCGGATATTTATTTATGTACATATTTATGAATGTACATTGTACATATTATTGTATAAACATGTGAACATATAAATGTTCATTAGAATACATAGTTGGAAATAAGCGATAAGGTGGCCAAAGCAGGAACAAACTTTAGATTTTTGTTTAGACTTATTAGGTAGACCTGCGTCGCCCAGGCCTGATTATAACCCTAAAAAATGTACTGGCAACGTTACAAAAACTTCAATTTCCTGTACAATTGATCATATGCACATTAGGGTGGTGCTTAAATTTAGGAAGCAAATTTTTACATCAGATTTTCTAAACCTCGACCCCTACGTCGATACTACTATAGTCGAAGATATCATATACATATAAATGTTAGTCCCGATTGGATATGGCTGAGGCGTGTCGCACAGCGGGCAAAGCTCAGATTCCTCTATGTAGACTAGAGTGGTCCAAAAATACATAGAAAAAAGTAAAGTCGGAATTTGAATCCTGGCGCCACCTAGCATTCTTCTATATCGAAAAAAAATGTACACTGTTTTTTTTTCTTAAATCAAAAAATAATTAGGGGGTGCTCAAAGCGCTTAAAATTTCCCATACATTTTATATGGGGAAAAAACAAATTTTCGTAGAAACCGTATAAAATAGAAAAGATAAAATTTTCCAATATAAAATACATGGGAAAATTTGAGCGCTTTGAGCACTCCCTAATTATTTTTTGATTTAAGAAAAAAAAACAGGTGTACATTTCTTTCGATATAGAAGAATCCTAGGGGGTGCCAGCATTAAAATTCGGACTTTACTTGTTTTGGACCACTCTAATGTAGATTCAAAAAATTAAAACCATTTTTTATTTTTTATTTAATATCCAAAATCGATACTACTACAGTCAAAGAAATATGTATGTATATCACACATAAATTTTGGTGCCGATTGGAGACGGTTAAGGCGTGTCGCACAAGGGTCGAAGTTCAAACTACCCTACGTCTCCAATCGGGACCAAAATTTATATGTGATATGTTCGACTATGGTGGTCTCAATTTTGGGTATTAGATGAAAAAAAAATTATAATTTTGTTTTCTTGAGTCTTCATAGGGCAATCTGAACTTTGACCCCTGTTCGGCACGCCTTAACCGTCTAAAATTGGGACCAAAATTTGTATATGGTATCTTTGACCGTGGTGTTACCGATTAAGGGGCGATACTGAAAAAACCGTTAGCTGGATTTTTAAGGCCCACCCTAATATACATACTATGTACATATGTACATTAGACCGCACCGGAAAAAAGTTCGCCGTACACCCCTGAGCCTAAAGTATTTTAATACAATTTCGAATTTTTTTTTTGCCGAACGTAGGGGTCGCCTTTTAACATTTTTCGTCACATCTTCGGCATTTACAGTCGGATCTTAAATTATGGTGTGTCGATGTTTTTGTCTCGAGGAGACAATTTTTTGTTCCAAAGTTCATTGAACTCAAGTACCCCGTTCTGGTACTTACCCACCAGATCTCAGCTATTAGCGCCTTAACGTGCCACCCTAATGTCAGTAAATTAAAGTTCAACGAAAATCATTAAGGTTCATTCCAGTAGAACAATTTAAGAAAAAAAATTTTATTGCCAAATGTAGGCGACGTCTAGGTTCGGCCAAAAAGAATTTCTTTTCAAAATTGCCTTGCAAAAATACTTTAGACTCAGGGGTGTACGGCGAACTTGTTTTGTTTGCTTGTATAGTGGTAACGGATTTGGAAATTTTAGTAATGCGATTGCGCGTTCACTTGCACCCACAAGTATGTGTACCATATGTACATATCATGCATACACTCCCACAAATACCTATTCACTTCCACTCGGTGCACCGAGGTGGTGGTGGCAAACGCATAAACGCAGTAGACATCCAGTGAGCGAGCAAGGACTAACCAACAGCCAGCTAGCAGCAAGCCAACTAAGAAGCCACCAAACGCACCAACAACGGTCATTGACCCCTCGGCTGTGCGCACAAGTTTTTGGGGAATCGCGTACAGTTTTCGTATTTCCATATGTACCTGCATACATACATACATACATATGTAAACATGTATAAACATTTCTTGTTTTGGCTTTTTGTGAAATGCTACTTTGTTGTTGTACGAGTATAGAGCGCGTTGTACATTGTTTGCTGATATTTCCTCATCATCAATTGCTGGCGTTGTCGACTGCTGTATGCCGTATGCCGCCGTCGGTATACGATTGTTGGCGTGTTTTTATTTTGTTGCTGTTGTTCGATGACTGAAATTTTGACTGTTGGCACTGAGGAGGTTGGTTGATTTTCAAGCGATTTTGCTTTTGCCGCTTTTGTCATAATATACGAGTACACCAACTGTTTTTCTTGAGCGCCTCATAGCATAGGTTGAAGTTTAAGCTTTTTTGGAAGCTAAGGTTAAGGTTATTCGACTGCACGTCCGTCCGCGTACGCCTGTATAAAGACAACGAACGACAAACACACACCCACCACCTCCGCCTGCCAGCCACATACATATGTACATAGGTATAAAGATCGCACGACCTTTAACGCGTGCAATGCACTCTTTCGACTTTTTAGCTTTAGCTTTGACAAAATAAAAAAACGCGCTGTAACTGACCTATGCTAACATGCGGCTGACGTCAGCAATTTGTGTAGCGCGTGTACACAAACCATTTTCACGCGTTGCCAACGAGTGAGAGCCAATGGTTTACGATGGCGCACGCAGCAACAACAAAAATTTAGCCACTGTTATTTTGCAACCCCCATATTGGCAGCGCCCGTGTGGTCATTAAGTGGTCAAGCTTATTTATGCGCCTCCCATCCACTTCGCTTTGCTCTGTTGCTACGCTAATGCAAATCTAAAAGCTGTTTCAATCATTTGGAGGCTATTTGCATTTGTGTTTGTTTGCCTTTCAACCGATTTCTGCTGTTATTTGTTTTGTTAGTGTACAAACAAGTAACGTGTTCGTGCGGTCAGTCGGGCCCACAATCCAGTTTTACTAACAGGCGAACAAAACTCCCGACAAGCATTCTCAGTTCGTGGGGCACACAACAAATTGTTTGAATTTACAACAAGAGCAAGAAAATAAATGAAAATGAAGAAAGCAAGGCGAAGGCATCCGCCAAAAAGCAAAAACAACGGCCCCAACTAAAAGCAACAACAAAGTAAGCAAGCATTGTCGGGCAGCCCTTTAAATAATTGGGGAGCTGCCAAATGCCTACTCGTTTGTCTCGTTCGTACAGCTTACATACATATGTGTATATGTATATGTAGATATATACACACATACAATTGCATTGGTCATTCCCAACGATTTTCAAGTTGACTGCGAACAACAACGCTGCGTCAGCAATAGCAACGTCAGCAACAGCAGTAATCACTGCTTCATCGCTTCGGTGCGCCCAGTTAAAGTACTCGTAGAAACAAGTGGATGTTGAAAAAGTTGGCCGCGTGCCAACCGCAAATAACTCAACAGAAATGTGGAAAAGTGGCGTCGGCCAACGCATATGGCAAATGACCCGCACACGCACGAGGCGGCTAGCATTTCGAATAGGGTGATTAAAGCCTGTTTGTTGGTCAGCTTACATACATATTTGCCCTTTGCAGGGAATTCAATCACTCTGGTGATGTAGATGCCAAGGCGAATAACCGGTTATAAAGCGTATGAAAACTTTATCATTCCGTTTCATCCTTATATTATTTACAAACGAGAGCAAAGTTCTCCGAATGGAGGAGGGCTGGAGAACGGTATTTTCCCAATATTATATGACGAATTAATAGCTCTAAATAACTACATACTATGTTTCACTCAAATCGATTAATAAACATTTAAGTTATCGGCGGATAAGAAAGTAAATAGAGAAGGAATCATCAACTATGAAAAAATAACTGATCGCATTTAGTCCCTACGTGCGGAAGATCGTCAAGATCGTCAAGATCGTCGAAGTAGGAACTGCAATGAGGTTTTACTCTACGTTTTGCTAGAGCCAGGCAATGGCAGAAAAGTTGTTGGATGGTTTCCTCTTCGTCCTCGTCCATTCAGCTTCTGCAGTAGTTGTTCCAGTGTGCGCCCTTAGGGCCGGTTGTTCAATATCTGGTTATCACTACCTGCCAGTTAAACATCATTATCGACAATTTCGACATCATGCATATTACATGTGATCGATAAAGCAGTTGTTTTATTTAACCGGAGCTTCTACCTCCGATTCGTGTTAACCAGACATTGAACAACCGGCCCTTA
>JAPVRG010000965.1:0-10909 GCA_029783565.1 Rhagoletis cerasi
AAACAAAAAGCAAAGCCAAATAAAAGTAAAATAATCAACATTGAACTGCGTCAAAATGAAAATAAGGGAGCACGAATTTCGATGTGAAGCAAAACTCTCTGGGAAGACAATACCTATAATCATTGTACCATGGTTGTGATTGATTTTCTTCCATGTAAATTAGATACTTTTTCATACCAAAAGTCGAAAAGTTGTACAATTTTAACCAAACCTTGTGTATTCGTCTTTATTTTTTTAAATTTCACAACACAATTTCGAAATTCAAAATGGCCGATCCATAATGACCGATGTCTACGCTTAAAGTAATCAGATTTTTAGGAAAACTAAGGTTGTTAAGTATAAAAGGTCACGTTTTCTGCTTTTTTGTTATATAATGTGATGAAGCGTTTAGCAATGAACACTACCATTCCTCAGGGCCTTGGGAGCCAAGTTTCCGACCAACATCAAAAAATACGAATCAAAAAAGTTTTTCCTAATAGTGGTCGCCCTTTGACAGGCAATGGAAAACCTTCGATTGTATTCAGACACGAAGAACAGCTTTTCATAAAAAAACAATCGCCGTTGTCCTATGAGTCCCTCCCCTTTGTGCGCCAACATCAAGGCGCACGCCACAAATCGGAGGAGAAGCTCGGCCAAACACTAACGAGGTCTTAATATTTGTTTTTAAAAATGTTGATGTTCAAGTTTACACGGGAACTGCTTTGCAAGAAAGCGCGCAGTTGTTCTGTTACTCGCCCCATTTTCTTTTTATAGTAGTAACTCTTTCACTTCACTTCTTTGGTCTGGATGTAGCCTGACAAGTATTTTTTTACATAATTTAAATATTTTAAACACAAAAAATAAATTAAAAATCCCGAAAAAAATTATGTCCGAACTACAGTGGCGGCTTGTGGCAGGTGGTTTTAACCAAGGTCGATGGGAAAAACTTCAGTATGTATGAAAAATAAAATTAGACCGCCCTCTCGACCACTCTCGTAACTTTTTTCATAATTTATCATAATGAGTAAACAAAAAAGAAATCAAACCGTGAAAAGCTATGTCTAACGTCAGTTTTTTAGATAGCGTGACAATGAAAAAGCATGTTTTACATACTCTAGATTACAATGTCAATGAATGGGTGCTATATTTTGGAAGACAATACCAAAATTTTAACAACGACGAAAACTCTAATTTACGAAAAGTTTAGGGCGAATTGCTAGCAACAGTCACCTCGATCCCCGTCACACTAAAAGTATAAACAGAACCAATTCGCTGAGAGAATTTCGTCGGGCGGAGCGATGCCGTCGGGTGACAATCGCTGCAACATTTCGCCCAGTAAAACAGAACCGAAACGAAATTCGCATCAGCGGATTGACAAATAAAAAAACATTAAAATACAAAAGCGTAAAGATGAGTACTTAAATTGTCCTATTCTTCTCCTTCTTGATAATTATCTGCTCGAAAAGTAAAGAAAACAGTTATTTTATAACTGATAGCCGATTTTGTCGACCGGAGACAACGGCAAAATTAAAAATAAATCTATTCTCAACTAAGTTCGTCGGACGAACTTCGTCCTCTCTTTGGTTGTGTGCCATCTCATACACTGCAGTGTGTTTTAATTTTGACAGCGAACTTTCTTCCGACAAAGTTTCTGATTCTGTTTATACTTTAAAGGCCTAAAGAGAATCGACTTGTTATCTCATAGCGATACGCAGTAGATCCCTCTTGACAATGTTAGATGGTTATGCATACGAATTCACCAAATTTTTTTTACTTTTGGCCAGGTTTCGAAAAATTGGCCACTGTGTGACGTGTAGAAGACTTATTGTGATTTCAATAAATAACAATTACAAAAAACATAACACTTCTAATTTCCACAACAGATTGGCGACGAGTGTAAAAGAAAAGTTCGGCATCAACATGGACGGCGCCAAATTCCCAATTAACATGCAGATATGCTCGAAATGTTATCGAAAAAAATTATTAAAAATCAACGCCAACTCCTAGCCACTTGAAAATTGCACTTTATTATACTAAAATTTAATGGTCTATAAAACTGCATATCCAAAATTATTCTGAAAACTAAAAATTTATTTTTTTATTTTGGTGAAAATTTTTTTAAAACATTTCAAATTTTTCTTGTGAAATTTTTTTCGTTTTGGGGGAGCTCTACAGTTTTAAACTAGTTTTTATTGTGTAACATTTCTTAACTGGAATAGGAGAATCGATCTTCAAAATTGCCACTTTTTCTGCATTTTGCACCAAAAAATTTTATGTAAGCAAATAAAACATCAAAAATCGGGCTCAACTAGTCTCTTACAAATTTTATAAGCTTTCGTTAAACAAAAAAAATTATCAAATTGGTTGAGAAATGAAGGCTCCAGTGAATTATGAACATTAAATTCCATTTATTGACCACTGTGCACCGGCGATAGCCGCCGTTGTTCCGAACTTTGATACGTTTGATTCGTCGAAGGAATCTTAAAAAAATTATATCAACGTTTCGAAAACTACATCGAAATGAAAAAAATTAAAGCAGATAAAGAATATTGTAACAAACTTCTGTTAAACTCAATAGGAGCAAAAGCTTTCAATACGGGCGACATAAGTTATGAAGAATTAGTGCGAATTAAAGATTATTTGTCACCGAAAACGAATGTGAATGTAAAGTTCAAGAAAGGGAAACGGCCCAACTCGTCATCTACGCCCTTAAAAATTAATTACAAAGAATTGGGTATGGAAGGCCTGTGTAGCCGCGAGGCATCTTCAACAAACTTAATCTGCGCGATCGTCTCAAACCGACAAACCTAGTATTTAAAGCGTACACTAGTAGTAAGGAAACCTTTAGACCCGATGGGAAAGCATGCGTTAACGTAGAAGCCAACGGTAGGTCAGACAAGGAGGAACTGTATGTGGTTCCCGGCAGTTGCGCACCTATAATGGGTAGATAGTTGATCCGGAATCTACACATACACATTGCAGACTCGGAAGAATCCAGAGTAACTAAGATACCAGAACTGCAGCAAGTTGCTGTTACCGACATTGACGACATCGTTGCTGAATTTCAAAATACCTTCCAGCAAAGAATCGATTGCATACCAAATTACGAGGTGTCGCTCAAGGTTCGTGAAGGTGCAACGCCGGTCTACGTGAAAGAGCGACAGGTGCCGCACACATTAACACAACGGGTTCACAAGGAATTCGATGATTTAGAAAGAGCGGGCATAAAATTACAAACAGCGACTTGGGTTCCTCTCGTCGTAATTTCAAAGGCAGACGGAGGAGTCCGCTTATGCGTAGACTACAAGGTAGGGGTGAATCAACGCTTGATTAATGAACACTACACAATTCGGAAAATAGATGAGATTCTGATCAGTTTGCGGAATTCGAAGTATTTCTGTCGGCTCGATCTGTACAAGGCATACCTTCACATTCCAGTTGATAAGCAGTCAAGCGTCATTTAAAAAATTTCGACACATCGGGGAACTTACCGGATGAATCGGCTTTCGTTTGGTATCAAAACTGTCCCGGCCGAATTCAATCGAATAATTTACCAGGTACTACGGGATGCACCCAAAACTGAATCATACTTCGATGACATCGTGATACACGGTGAGCCCATACAAGAATGTAAAAATAACCTAAAATAGTGGCTAAAGCAACTTGAAAAGTTTGACCTTCATTTAAATTATGCAAAATGTATATTCTTTTCTACAAGTATCGAGATCTGTGCGTACGTTGTTGAGCACAATAAAGTGTTGAAATCGCCGGCTAAGGTAGCCGCAATTGCTGACATGCCGGAACCACACTTAACTGAAGAGGTTCGTCGATTCCTTGGCATGGTCACATACTATGGCAGGTTCATAGCGAACGTTTCAACTATTACAACCCCGCTACGAAAACTAGCGAAAGGTTTCGATGTTCAATCGATTGCCAAAATGCATTTAATATATTAAAACAGGAAATATCCAACGACAGAATCTTAACACTATACAACCCGGAAATCTCACTTGAACTTGCTTGTGACGCAAGTCCTACAGGTATAGCAGAAGTCTTGGAGAAGAGAAACCTATTTCATTTGCGTCACTATCGTTAACACCATCAGAACCAAATTATTCGCAGCTGGACAGAGAAGCACTGGCGATCTTTTTCGGGATACGCCACTTTCACAATCATTGTCTATGACAGACAAGGTGAGAGAAATTCTATTTAAATACCGCATTACGCCTTTGATTGACGGGAAGAGTCCATCAGAGATGTACGTACCCAGACAAATTCGTAGCCGCCTAAATTCACTGAGGCCCGTCAAGCACCTGAAATCCTCAGGGGGTTAAGAGTGCTAGACAACTAACTGTGGGAGATAGGGTTCAAGCCCGATATTACACTCCCAACAAATCGCAATGAAGTTAGGTACAATTATTAGGAAGTTGGGGTATCTTCATTATGTTGTAAAACTAAATGACTGTTTCACCTTCATGACACGAGGCTACTCCCAACGAGCGTATCAAGAAAAGACATGAATACAATGCCATTTTATGAAAGCAGTATGTCAGCTGAGATTCAAGACTCAGTTCCAGATCAACAAGACTCAATTCAAAGTCAACTTCCACCTTTACAACAACATCCAATTCCAGCACTACTACCGACGAATGAAGACATAAACGCAGCAGGATGAATGAAACAGACTTAGAAATTGATCCAGATCCGAAGCGGATATGTAACGACGCATAGTGGGACGGAAACGGGCTCACTGTCTCAAAAATATGTATCTCTGTTAACGTAAGTGATAATAACTTGAAAATTTGTACATATGTTATTGAATATATGGCTTTTTAATGAAATATATTATAGAAATTAACATTAAGCTTTTTTAAAAAAAAGGGTTGAAACTTGAAGAACCGAAAGTGATAAATAAAAAATCAAATTATGAAATATGAGTATTTACAAAGACAATCATGGATTTTTTTTATTAGTCAGGGCAGAGTATACTATATATTATTTATTGTACTTTTGGCTCCCAGGCATTTTGGCATCATCAAGCAATTCCTTTTCTAAAGTGACGTTTGGTGCTGTTAGGCTTGAAATATATGAATCTGATGTGAATAATAATGAATGTAGGACATCTTTATTAGTTGCTGAACGTGAACATTTCCTGGAATGATGTAATCGGTATCTATAACACTAGTCGAAAAATTTTGACGTAATTGGGTTAACCTAAGAAAAAAACTGTCGAAGCTAATTTTGGGTCGCTGAACACGAAAACAAAATCCATTCTTTTTTCAAAGAAGCGTTTTCCAGATTTTTTCGAAAAGCGTGTTTTTTGGTACCTTTCGCAGTGATTTGTCAATATCCTTTGAAATAATCATCTAAACGACGCGAGCAACCGTTCGAAAGGTATTGATACGCCCTTTGCAAAAATATATAACTTGTGCAGATTTAAAAAAAAATATTACTGTTACTAGCGACCAAAATCGAAAAAAGTGGAATTTTCATTAATTTTTGAAAATTACACATTTTTAAATGCTTATATTTAATTGCAAAAATTAAAAAAATTTTTTTTCCAAATTTGAGTAAAAGATCATCCAAATCGGATAAGAAATGTAGATGTTATGGAGCACTGAGTAAGAGTTCTAACTTTATATTCTTCACAAAATTTTAATAAAATTTGTGTAATTAAAAATAAGAATCTAAGATTGTGTACTTGCAAAAATGATTAAAAATTCCACTTTTTTCGATTTTGGTCGCTAGTAACAGTAATAATTTTTATTTAAATCTATACAAGTTATAAATTTTTGCAAAGGGCGCATCAATATCTTTTGAACGGTAGGTCCGCGTCGATTAGATGATCTTTTCAAAAGATATTGACAAATAACTGCGAAAGGTACCAAAAAACAGGGTTTTCGAAAAAATCTCGAAAACGCTTCTTTGAAAAAAAAATTGGGGGTTGTTTTCATATTCAGCGACCCAAAGTGAGCCTAGAAAATACTTTTTTACAAAGGTTAATTTTTCGTGTAAACTAGTGTAATCTCTGTTTCGCGCTTCTTGTGCATCCTCAGACAATTGGCCTATAGGTAAAATTGCGAAATGTCTTATAAAACTTTCACCATGAATAAGGATTTTATGGAGCGATGATGTCACATAATACCAATTATATTTATTTACAAATATTTAGGCAGTATCCATTGCTTATTGACCGAATTCGGTAGCATTTATTGCGACTCCAGATGACATCATTTGTAATATTATATAAAGCCGTTTTATCAACTCTTCGTCAATACCAGTAATATTAGCTGAAGATTGATAGTTTGAAAAAAATCTTCGCGCAGTATTACCATAATTACTGTTGCCAGTTCCTTGTCGGGGTTAGTCATTCATTCATTAGTTCATTTCGAAACCTACTTTGCACATATTTTTTTCGTTCTCTTCTTTGCTTAGTTTATTTTCTGCAGTTTTTGCTGACCTTTTCTTGAACACAAAATTATGAGAAATATGCAAAATGGAGTGTGGAAAGGCCATATTGGAAGGTTTCTTTGTTTTCGGGCTTAGAACAAACTTTGGTCAGATCATTCATCTCTATAAGTCTAGCTCCACATATAGTGCACACAGAACTTGATGATGTATCAGTTAGTACTTGCTCAGTATTTCCATCAATCATGGTCATAAATAGATCATGTTTGACTTCAACTACAGCGCCATCTTTGCTTATCAGTGATGGCGTAAGCTCTTCAATTTGCCTCTTGATATGGTCAACAGTCTCTTTAGTTTGTTGTGGAGTTTCCTTGACAAATTTAATGGATATGGGTCGACAACAGCGGACAGAAGACCATGTCAAGTCAATTAGTTTTATAGGTACTAGAGAAGGAATGAATAAATTGGCATCTGATATTAATTGGGTCTCGCCTGGCAAGGGCTGTTTATATTCACTCTGACTAGATGAACCGTCACAGCCCCATTTAACGTATAACTTCATATATCTGTATCCTGATTTGTATACCGAATTCATTTGAAGAATCCGAACTGTAGTATGTCTTAAAGGTCTTTAAGTTTGATAGAAGCTTCAATATCATTAATTTCGATGCTGGAACTTGGGGGATAGCATATCTTTTTTGCATCCAATATCATGTTATATGACGGAAAGGTAAACACATTTTTATCAGATAAGTAAGACTTTAATAATCCGTATTGATCTTTCGTTAATTCCAAATCAATATATATACACAGAGCTGCGTCTTTTGAATAAGAAGTGGCTGATTCTGTATCATATGTCATATTCTTAAGATCTTCCTTTTTGTCCTTCTTGGGTAAAGTGCGTACAATAGAGGCTTCATCTGATTCGCCGATTGACCGTAAGCATTGGACATAAGCATTGTGTATAAAGTCAAATTCATATTCTTGTACGAGCTCCATATTTTTTCGTTTTCTTGATTTTTATGACGATTCTTCATATGATTTGCGTAAACAAAGAAAAATACAAACGTTCTATAAAACGAAAACCGCAATGAACATTGTAAATCGTAATGATTATTATCGGCACGCATTTTATCCCTGAGCCAACTTTTCAATTCATTACCAAAGCAGCATTTCACTACTGTAGTTTTAATTACATTTATGTACATATATTTATGAATTTAATTAAAATAATTTGTGTATCCCACCCACGGTAAAAAAGCATTGCGACATTTAGAACAGTTTTGAAAATTTTTTTCTTAATTATTTATTTCTCGCAGCATATATGTACGTCTGATCAAGATGCGGTTAGTACCGTTAGAAAGTGTGGTCTATTCTGGTTTTTCTACTTGCATATTTTTGTGCCTGACGAAAAAAGGGCAAAAACAGCGCTAAACTTCGAAAGCCTAATTGAATACCAAGGAAACCACTCAAAACAGAGGCATTTGCAAACGAGAATATCTTCTTGCTTAAAATACATATTATTATGATTTTACTTTTTATCATTACTCCAAGGCTTGTGCTTTCTAAAAATGTATAACAAACACATAATTCCGATTGAACAATTTATAGGAAACTTATTTGAAATGTCTGTATAAGTAATTCAATCGAATCAATATTCTATCTTTTTGCCTTTCAGTGACTTATTTTACTACTTTAGTTATACACAAAAAAATACACACAAAAATGAATATCGAAATTAAATTACCTAATTAACTATTGATTTTCATCAAACGAATTCGGGAAACCCTATTTTCACAAAAATCATTTTTGGGGCACCGTTGTGGGGAGGGTTACCACTGAACTTTTATCTATCTGGTTTATCTCAAATAAATTGCTTTCACAACAAACTTAATCGTCTATTAGAGCTTATTTTTATAAGCCACAACGTAAAATTCAATTTGTATCATGCTCCATCTTGTTTATCTCATCCAAACATGCATCACTCTCCATTAATGCTCGAGATTGAATTTTTCGAATACTTCGAGTGCCCAAAATGTTACTCAAAAAATCTCTTAACTATAAACTTTGTTGCTTCTCATTTTTAGATACAATTTTCGCTGATATTAATTGGGTTGATATGCTTGGATCTGATGATGCTACTTCCTGCTACTTCGTATTCAAAAATTAAAATTTTGATTGCTGTAAAGATAATGTACCAATTTTCAACCAATTACCGTATAATGATCTAAAACATTTTGAGTTATATTCTACGTATAAAGACCAATTCGCCAAGCTAAATAGAGCTCGTTACAATAACTACATAGTTAACTATGAAGCTAATATAAAAAGTAACCAAAAATGTTTCTGGCGCTATATCAAGTCTAAAAACGGGGTTTCGGATATTCCCAAGTGTGTTTTTTATAATGGGAATACGGCAAATTCTATTTCAGATGCTGCCAATCTTTTTGCTGATTTTTTAGCTGCTAATTTCGTCTCGGACGAGGATGTTCTTGATGCTACTTTTAATCTTGGGGTTTTAGTTCTTTCAGATAATGACATTGTTGAAGGCATAAAAAACCTTAAATTTTCAGCCGCTACTGATTTGGACGGTCTTTCCGTAGTTCTGTTAAAAAACTGCCCTTCTCTAATTGAACCCTTAAAGCGGATCTTTAATAAATCTCTGGAGTCAGGCATTTTCATTGAAGATTGTTAACGTGCTTCCATTTCCCCGGTTTTTAAGAGTGGAAATAAATGTGATGTAAGAAACTACCGGCCATTTCTCAACTATCTACAGTTTCAAAATTTTTTGAGAGCGTGATTAAGGCTAAACTTTGGTTTAATCTTAAACCCTTGATTTGCCCGAATCAGCACGGTTTCGTTTCGGGTCGATCCACAACAAGTAATTTAGCACTTTTCGCTGATGATTGCTTTGATGCGATCCAAAATGATCACCAAGTTGACACAATTTACACTGACTTTGCTAAAGCCTTTGATAGTATCTCACATTCTGTCTTAATTGCTAAACTCAACCATTTAGGTTTTCATTCTACCTTTCTTAAGAGGATTAAGTCTTATCTTAGAGGTAGAAAAAGTTCAGTTGTCCTGGATGGAATATATTCCAAAACTATAATATCCACTTCGGGTGTACCACAAGGTAGCATATTGGGTCCTTCATTTTTATACCCGAGCGCACGCACAAGGGTATTATAACTTTGTTCACATAACGGTTGTTTGTAACAGCCTAAAGGAATCGAGACCGATGTAGTCATATATATACCAAAATGCTCAGAATGAAAAGAGAAATCGATGAAGCCATGTCTGTCTGTCCGTCCTTCCGTCCGTCCGCACGATAACTCGAGTAAAAATTGAGATATCTCAATATCTCAGATATCTCATATCTTTTCAGGCGCACTTCTATTGAGATAAGGACGGATGGTATTGAAAATGGGCGCAATCGGACAATAACCACGGCCACCTCCCATATAACGGTAATTTGCAGAAATACAAAAACTGCGATATTTTAGTAACTACTGAAGCTTATTGACTCAAAATTGATATATACAATGATATATTAACGAATAATAAGAATATTAAAAATTTTTGAATAAGGGGCGTAGCCACGCCCACTTATGGATTTATACGTATATCTCGGTAACCGCTCGACCAATTTCAACCAAACTTGGCAAAAGTAGTAATCTTGGTCCAGCATAGATAACTGTTGAACATTTTTAAAATCGGACAATAACCACGCCTACCTCCCATATAACGGTAATTTACAGACATACAAAAACTGCGATATTTTAGTAACTACTGAAGCTTATTGACTCAAAATTGATATATGCAATGATATATTAACGACTAATAAGAATATTATAAATTTTTGAAAAAGGGGCGTAGCCACGCCCACTTTTGGATTTATATGTATATCTCGGTAATCGCTTTACCAATTTATACCAAACTTGGCACAAGTGTTAATTTTGTTCCAGCATAGGACATGGTCGAAAATTTTTGAAATCGGACAATACCCATGCTCACTTTCCACATAACGGTAATTTACAGAAATACGGAATCTAAGCTAATTTACTCAAAATTTATGTTTGCAATGATTCCTTAGCAAGAAGTACGATTATAGCAATTTTTTAGAAAATGGGTGTGGCACTCAGTAAAATTAATGTCCTTGACACCAAAAAGAAAGCTGGTTGCAATCGGGCTAAAAATACGCCCACTTTTCATATAACGGTTCATTTCAGAAATATGAAAACTTCACTATTTCGAAGATTAGAAACGGTAATTTACTCAAAGTTGGTACTCACAACAATCTCTTAACAAGAAATAGCATTTGTATGGACTTTAGGAAAATGGGCGTGACACCGCCCACTTATGAGTACTTAAGTTTATATCGGTAACCGCTTTAACGATTTCTACCAAACACAGCTAAATTATTTCTTTAAGTCTAACTGAGCATATTATCGATAATGTTTGAAAAAGGAAAAAACCACCCCTGTTTACCACGTAACGGTAGGTTTCAGAATTGTGAAAA
>JAPVRG010000986.1:0-13863 GCA_029783565.1 Rhagoletis cerasi
CAGCTGACTTTTTCGCCGTGGTGAGCGTTACGTCAAAATGATGTGTTTGTTGTAATTTGACAAAATGGATTCCGTATAATTTGTTAGTGTAATTTTTTACTTATATACGGCTAACACCACCTTGTATTGTTGCACCATGAATCGAAGTGTGCACAGTAAATTTAATTTTAGAAAATTCGGCAAAAAATCGGAAAGGAAATGTTGATTTCTTTACGAATTATTTAAGATTTCTCTACTATTCAGAATACTCTGAAAGCATGGTTTGCAGGGTTGCCTAGTCTTTCAGTATAGGCAGCAATAGGCGAATTCACTTCCTCATGCCAGTTTTATTTTTGGAAAAAAGTAATTCTGTTAACCACACATTAGTAGGGCCCACATCACAACATGACTGTCATGAATGGACGCACACCTCGAGACCATTTTTTTATTTCATATAACAGCTTTTTTCTAAGTCTAGCGAAGTATTTTCTGAAATCAGCTATCCATTCAGTTGAGATACCTTGAGTTTCTTAGCCCAGGCTTCATCTTGCTCGAGGCACTTGGGTGGAAAAATGGCCCTGCTATTTATCCTTAGTCGAAAGTTTGCCATTTCACAATATGAAACTATCGAATAACGTGTTAAAATTATTAAAATACTCCACCAAAATAATGAATATGCGTGTGCTGAATTTTCGAGAATTTCGAAGAAAATCTTCTTTAGTGATGAGGCTCATTTCAGGCTCGACGCCTATTTGAATAAGCAAAATTACTGCATCCGTTGTAGTGAGCAGCCGCAAGTTGCCGCTGAAGTTGTAGACATTCGCAAAAAATTACGGTGTGGGAAGCATTTTGGGCAGGCAAATTAATCGAGCCGAAGGTGCCGAAGTAACCGTCCATTCTCAGTGCAAATATCGAGCCCTAACCGCCAAAATAACGTAAGCGACATTTGTTTCAAAATTTTCCTTTTGATGCAGGAATGCATCTTAATGAACTACGAACATTTCTGCATTGAAAAAAATGTCGCTTACGTTATTTTGGCGGTTAGGGCTCGATATGTCATGATCAAATTGAAGGCTTTGATCTTGACGAAATATGGTTTCAATAAAACGGGGCCACACAACGCACCCAGTTATGGCTCTACTACCAAATGCCCGGCTTGCTTCGCGGCGCCTGATTAAGATCTTTTGCGTTGGCCAATGCAAAAATAGCGTTGAAAAGCAAAAGTAAAAACTCTTTGTTTAAGTTGAAGCGAATGAAGAGCGGAACCCTCCTCATACAAAGGCCGTATGGAATACTAATCTTTTTCGATGTTATGAGCTTTGCTCATGGTCTTATTTCCAACTATGAGATCTCGGCACGGACTTCATTGAACAATTTGCTAGCGTGCGTAATTTTCTTCCATCATCTTGCAACTAGAACATTGGTACGATGCGTCAACCTTTAGCCTTATGTCATGTAAGCCAAAAAAAGTCTTTATAAAGAGATTCAAGAGCACCTATATGGGGTTTCTGTTATAGGAGGGCCAAAAATCCTTTTCCCGTTCATTAGCTAAATTAGCATGTGATCTTTTAAATACCGTTCAAATGGGCCCATTTATATAACTAACGTGTTCTTTCTTGGAAGAATGTGGTCGAAACGTTCCTTGCTAATTCGGCCCCAAATAGCACCAGATAAAAAACCACCGTCCTCTCTCCAACTTATTCTATCCGCGAACTTTTTGATCATGCCTCGTGAACATTTTTTTCTGTGCAAATTAGATTTGTTTTATTAAATCCGCATTTCTTACTCCCTTACAAATAAAACTAACTATCGGTTTCACGAAAGCAATTTAAGTGAGAAATACTTTTTTCCGTCATATTCCATATTAAATTCAAGCAAAAAAATTAATTTTCACTTAAATTGCTTTCGTGAAACTGGCTTTAAGACACTTTGAAGGACATACATACATATATATGAGCTTAAATATTAGCTCCGATTGCATTTATGCCACGAAAAACCTTCTCATAAAATCCAATTGCCATTCGGAGGCGGCGTAAAACTGTAGGCCCCTCCATTTGTGCAAAAACATCAAGACGCATACCACAAATTGGAGGCGAAGCTCGGTCAAACACTTAGCAAAATTATGAGCGCCAAAATATTATTATTATTATTAATTATTAGCTTGAAAACAATTGAAAAATGTAGCTCTTATATTTATTAGCTCGGCAGTATTTTAATTGCTTTTTAGAAAGCTTTTAAACATGATGATGTAGTTGGCTTAGACTTGAATTACACAATTGTAAAAAAAGACAAAAATAAAAGCAAACTTAGTACTTTTACTTAATATAAATCTAGTTGTTTATTGTAGCTGTTGGACACATGCATACATATAAAAAACAAAAAAACAAATACAAAGCTATAAACCTTAAAATACTGCCTATGACGCTCGCATATTCTACAAAAGTGCATTAACTAAAAAAAATATATTTTTTGGGAGTTATGTGTTAAGGTTGTTAGCAGCTTATACAAATATTTTACTGTAATTTGCTGCAGAGAGACGCCTTAAAATGTTTTCCGATTCATTCGCAGAAGCAGTTTTTTATGTTTTCTGTCAAACGAGAAATTTTGAGTTAACACGCTTTTGCAGAACGAGTGTGATATGCATTTGTAAGTAAAAAGCGCTAGAAGTAAAGACTCTGAAGAATTTTTATAATTAAAAACTAATAAATAGGCTTTACGGATTTTTCCTGACTTCATTTGTAAATTTTTTAAACAATTCCCATGACAGTCGTATGGTTATCAATCTTTAGGTTTTCTATTTCCTTATACGTATTTATAACTGCCTGAAATGCTCAAAGTTCGATACCAATTTTCTGAAAACTTTAAAAAAGTGGTAACGCTTAGAAAATGTTTCTGTATTGAAAAAATTACATTTTCTTGTTTTAAAATGTCTTTAAATGTCAAAATAAAATGCTCTTAGTATGTCGTTTCATACCAAAACTATCAAAAAAAAAAAAAAAAAATTAACAAAAAATAAAAAATAAAAAAAGTGGCAACACTAAAAAAAATTGTGGAATAAGGAATTAATTTTGGTAAATCTGCCGAGAATATATTTTGTTTGATACCCAAATTATTAATGTTTAATAGAAGAATAGTTGGAAGAATGCCAGGAGTGAAATAAGAAACATTACATTCAAAAGCAGTTCGAACCCTCAAAAAATGTTACTATGCCGAAACCGATTTTTCTTGTATAAATAGCTGCTTAAAACATCTTTTGTCTCTAACCACACTCATCAAAAAAATGTCCCGGGTTTGAGCCTTCGGTTTTCCTAGATCTACGCGTAGCGTCTAAAATACCATTAGTTTAATACCACACTTCAAAAACTTGCTCCTAAAAAATTGTACTCATGTAGTTAAAAATAAAAGTATATTTTTGCTTAATTATTCAGATAGCTGCCAACCTAATCTAAAAATATTTCGGTTTTGAAATGTTCTTAAGTGCCTTGACGCCTTATTGAATATCTTAGTTAACTTTTTATATGTAATTCATTTTATGTTTTGGGCAAAGTTATTCCAAGGCAGGTTTTAAACCCGACTGTTCCAAAAGCGTTCGCAGACACAATTTTTCTACATAAAAAAACTTCCAATTCTAGCGCTTTCTACTTTAAAGTTATATTTTCTATTTGATATTTATGCATTTATTTACATACATATGTATAGACTTACATATATGCAAGCTTTAAAGTAATCACACCCTCTACTGCATTTAGCTAATCCAAGAGAATCTGGAATACCAGGAGAAGGAGGCAATACGTTTACAAGAAATCAGTCAGACGCTACCCACTGATCCAGCAACAGAGCGAATACTCAACGAGATCAAGGATCGCATTGATCTTTTGCTGCGACGCACACAGCAAGGCATCACAATGATAGCGGTATGTTAAAGAAAAAAGTTGAGTGGCGTATAGCGCTAATACTAATTTCTCTCTCTTTCCCTTCCTCTCCAACCCCCCACAGAACGCCATGCATGGACAAAAGAAGCGCGAGGAGGAGCTCAACGAATACCAAATGCATTTGATCGCTTTACAAGAATGGATTTTGGAAGTATCACAGCAGCTGCGGGACCTAGAACCGACACCAGAAGTCGCCGAGGATGAGGAACAGCTTAAGGTGCAAGCCGAACGCAGCCAACAACTGCTACGCACACTCAAGGATAAGCAGCAATCACTCGAAGAGTTGGTGGAAAAGACACGCCTGCTACAGCAACACGAAGATGTCGCGCCCATGGCCTGCGATCTGATGGATCAGCTGGAGCATATTATAACGCTGCTGCGCGAACAAATCACGGTAGCCACCACACGCATTTACACTATCGAGAAGACAATTGTAGAACTGCGTAAGTCTAGGCAGGAGGAGGAGCATCGCAAGCGCGTTGCTGCCGAAGCTTTAATACAGCCACCCACTAGCATTGCTGCCGAACCACTGATACAGCCACCAAGCAGCGCGCCAGCGTCAATTACATCAAACGCTAGCACAATTGACTCCACACCCATGCCAGAGGAGGAGGTAAGACCGACAACTTCCGCACAGGTACAAGCAGTCGAAACACAAACGTCCGAAAGTCTTGCCGTGCCACAGGCGCAACCACAGCCACAGCCGGTTGTGGAAACACACACTGTAGAAGCGCAAACTAGTTTGGTCGAACCTGGAGTGCCTTTAGCACCTTTCGTCGAAACTATTGAGACTGCCATGCAGACACAGAAGGAGCGTAAGCCAACTGAGAACATTCTGGTCACCTCAACAATACAAGCGGGACGGGAAACTATACAAATCGATACCATACCGAATAAGGAGATACCAGAAGTGCCAGACGATGTTGAAATCGAAGCACGTTATCACCAGCAGCCGCAGGGAGACGTCGATCGTGCTACCGAATTAGTGTTGAAGAATGTGCCACAGGCATTCGAGACTACCTTTGTCGAACCCGATCAGACGACCACCGAAGTGGTGGTGGATGCAGATGGAAACAAACACATCATTGTGAAGAAAGTCACGCGTACGCGCCAACAGGTGGTGCAGCATCAGCAAATTAGCTCGATTGCAACGGTAACCGATGCCGAAGGCAACATACAGGTGCAATCCACCGGTCAACTGAACCTCGAAAATGTGCACACCGCAGACACCAGCGGCGATGAACAGCGCGGCTATCATACAGTGGTAACACAACAGACACGCGGCACTGTCGTCGACGGATCCGATCCGAATGCGATAGTCGTTAAGGAGTTCGAGACCGAACCAACGGTGGAGCGGTACGAGCAATTGCAAATGCCTGAGGGTCAAACTGAAGTTGTCACCGTCACCACTGAGGGACCCGCTACTACAGCCACAACACAAAGCAGCATACGCGCCGTTGTACATCAAGTAACGCGCAAGATTATACGCAAGACACGTAAAATCATTAAGCGTATTGTGGTGATCGATGGTGTTGAGCATGTCACCGAAGAGGTGGTCGAAGAGCCAGAAGAGATCGAAGTTAGCGAAGAAGAGTTGCCACCACAAGTGAATGTGAACATCATACGCACTGTCAACGGTAAAGTGGTAACCGAGGAAGAGTTCGAACGGTTGACTAAAGAACCCGGCGTGGTTATTGAAGAGGTTTCTACTGATTTGTTAGAACCGAAAATGCCAACACCGCTGGCAAGCGAAATCGCCCATGTCGAGGCTGTCCCAACGGTGACAGATTCCACGCAGTCGCCACAGGTATTTGACATTGAAACTTCTATCATCACTACAACAACAACACAACAAACACAACCAACTACCAGTATTATAACAACAAGTACAACAGAAAGAACAAAAACAACATCAACAGACCAAGCACCAGTAGAATTTGTTGATTTTCCAGCACCAAAAGTAGTTGAACAAAGAATCATTGAAACTGTAGAAGCTACTAGCACTAGCCCTGTTAATATTCCAGCGGACTTAAGTACAACACCACACGTAGAGAAGATAGTAGTTGAAGAGACGGTTTCACCAAGCGTACAGGCTACTGAACCCGTGAAAGCTATTGAAAATATCTGTGAGATTTGGCCCAAAGAACACCATTTGATACCAACCGACATCGACTTTTCACACCACGTCCATGAGCCAACTACACCGGCTTATGAGGTGAAAGTAACCACTGAAACCAAGCCGGTAGAGGCAGTCTGGCCTATTGATGAGGATACTGGTTACCCAGTTTCCCTGGAAGAGTATAAATTTGAAAAGATAGTGGAGCCCAAACCGCAGCCGATAGAGAACGAGCCAGCTGGGAAATCCCAAGTGGTTACAACAACAGTTACAACTGTCACAACCACTGAAAAATTGACACCCGAGAAATCCATCGAAGTCAGCGAGGCAATTGAGGAACTAGCATCGGCAATATCGATGCCACAATTGGCGCCTTTCAACGAACCTCAAGCGCTCGTACCAGAAGAAGAGAAAGCAACTGTAGTAGAATCCCCAGTAATAATATCGGAAGTGCCTACACAAGCACCACTCGCGCCTGAAACACAAGTATTAGCTCCCACACCTGCCAGTGAGCCAGAACTTTTGCCAACAGAAGTTCTGGAAGATATTCCTAAGACGCAGGAACCAGCGGTATTAGCCCCAATGGTGCCATTGCCCACAGAAGCCATCAGCATGGAAGAGTTTACGGTGGTGGAACCAAATCAACAAATTGTAGAGTTAGTCACTAAAGTTACTACTACAACATCAGAGGAAATCACCACGCCAGTACCTGCACTGGAGACTCAACACACACCCGAAACGACGGCAGCTGAGCAGTTGCCTCTTAGCGAGCTTGAATCAATCACATCTACCGAAACTTTCATAATTACGCCACCGGAGGACAAGCTGCTGCAAGCGGAACCTGCTGATAAATCGAAAATCGATATACGCGCTGCCACGCAACTTTTCATTTCTGGTGAAGTATTGGCCACTGATAGCGATTCGCCACGCAAGTCATTCACCGTAACAGCGCCTTCAATTGAACAAACTGGCAGCGGTGTTTTGAAAGTTGTCATGACCCCCGAGGAAGATGTTGATCCCAATCAATTGCCGCCTAAAGTTACCATGACAATTGTTGAGACCACAACAATGACAGAGACAGAGCGCGAAGACACCACGTCGCGCGGCGATGAGTTGAATCTCCCACCTGGTGATACCAAGCGAAGTCGCAAGAAAAAGAAAAGAAAGGAAGAAGTCCAACCTGAACTTGAACAAAGCGAAGAAGAGCCTAAAGCTGATAAATCTGAAGTGCCGGTGTCAAGAGCTTCAGTGTCCGAAATCGATATTGAATCTCCGCGTGAGACAGGCTATGAGGCAGATGACAAAACTCTAGATGATGGTGATACGGATGATGGCAAGAAGAAGCGACGCAAGAAGAAGAAGCAAAAGGTTAAGGCACGCGAAGATGAAGAGTCGCATCTGCCATCCTCAGAGGCAACGCCACGCGACGCTGAATCACCCAGCTTGGAGTCCGAAGGTAAAATCAAGCATGAGGCAATTACCGAAATTAGTCCTGAGAGTGAAGCTACTAGCATTGAAGTGGATACTTCCGTAAAAGTAGTCGAAGAAGGCGTTGTAACGCCTGACTCCGAATCACCACGCGAGCCCTTCACGGAGTTGGTCATACCTACCGACGTGGTAGAAATCGCTTACGTAGAAGATGAACAGCAACAGACAACGCCACGCGAAGAAGCGCCTGCGCTGGTGGTGGAGAAACCCATAACAGAGTTGAAGTCTTCTCAGACAACACCGGAACACAAACCAAAACAGGAAGAAATTTCGCTGCAAACCAGTATTGAAGTTTCGCCCGAGATACAAGATACCGAGGCGCAAACAATAACAGTAGAGGTGACGGAAACCGAGATTCAGACAACACCATGGACAGAAGAGATAGTTCCACAGATAGTGGTCGAGCCTAAAGAAACAGAAGAAGAAGCAGTGCAAACTGAAGTGGCGTTTGTTGAGCCTGTGCCACAAGAAGAAGTTCCAACAAAACCCGAAACGACTGAGATATCAAGTCAAACAATTGTTGTTACCACAATTGAAAAAGAGTTACAGACCACGCCTAAGAAGTCGCCGCACACACCTGAACCCAGCACCGCAGATATTATACAGCCATTAGTGCAGGAGCTGGTCAAGGATATGACAATTGATCTGCCTGCTGAAAAAGTAGAAAAGTCAGATCAGGCAATTGGAACCGAGCCGACAGTAACGCAAGAGATTCATGTGCAAACCATCACACCCGAACCGGTGGAGCATGTCAGGCCAGCAAGCACACCCGAGCCCGTGATTGAAGAATTTATTGAACCGGTCCGGGTAGTGAAGGCACCTGCAGAGCAGCGGGACCAGCACACGACCACCTTTGAGTTGACTCAATTCGTGGACTCAACTTCGCAGACTACACCACGCCACGAACCACAACCACAACCGCAACCAGTGGAGCAGCCAGCAACGCTGGAACAGCCAGCTGTGGTTGATCAACCAGCATCGGTGGAGCAGCCAGGATCCTTGGAACCGCTAACATTAACGGAAGATTTTTCATCAACACTGACTTCCATATCCGAGCCGTACAACATTGAAATACAAACCTCAGTGGCAATACCGCCCGACACAGATAATTCTGAAATTGAGCCTGTTGTCTATGAGCATACACAAACTATTGAATTGCCAAAGCGCGATAAAAAGAAAAAAGAGAAAAAGAAGAAGAAAAAGCATGCGCCAGAAGAAACCCCAGAGGAGGATGAGGAATCGATGTCCGAACAACTACGCGAAGTCAATGTTAATATTGAAATAGCAAAAGACATGGTACCTGAAGCGGGCGTCATGGTAGCCACTAGTCAAAGTGTGTCAGAGCCCGTTCAAACCTTTTTGACCGACGACAAAAAAACGTCTGGTGTAGAAAAGAAACCACAATTGGTTCAGTTACAGATCACAAAAACTACAGTCTACGAGGAGTTCCCCGACATGCAGCTGCAAATTAGCGAGCAAAGCAAGGTCAATGTGTCCGGCCAACAGGCTGGCAAACCGCGCTCTAGACCCACTTCTTCGGTCATGATTGAAGAAGTCAGCTCTCCGACCGAAGAATTAGTTGTACCCATCACGCCAGGGCCAGACAAGGAAATGCCCAAAAACACGGCTGACAGCATTTGGTTGACAGCAACATCCGCTGCCATTGCCGTAGATAAGACGCCGAAAGACGCTTCCCAGGCAATGATTATGTCCGAAAGTCTGCAACATTATCCCGGACCGCAGGTGCAGTCAAAACCGATTGATGTTTGGGCTGAAACGAAGCAGGTGATCGGCGGACGCATTAGATCCTTGAAAGAGTCTACGCCGGAACACACGGCACTCAGCAATGTGCTGCATTTGGCTACGCTCTCCGACAGGATTAAGGATGTACCCGTCGAGGTGCGCGCGCAGGAAGTCAATCAAGGTTTGCATGATTTGGAGGACGCCGTGAAGCGTGGTGATCGCACAGTGATCGAAACGACGGTCATAACTGTAATCGAAAAGGTATCCACTTGGCTGGAAACCATTGAATACCGCGTCTACTTAATCAGACAGAACTCCGATGAGGGTCCATCAGAGGAAAAGTTGGACAATTATAATCAACTGAACGATGAGCTTGTCGCCATTAAGTCGAACGTCAACACACTGGAAACGCAGCTGGAAAAGGCCGATCACTTGACCGACCCTGAGGTGCAGCAATGCGTGGATGCGCTCAAGCAGCACGTGGATGCTGTAGAAGATATTACCAAAGACAACCAGACGCAAGATTCTAAGGAGTTGGAGAAGTGGAACAATTTCGTTGTGTTGATACATCGTACCACCACAATTTTGGAGGAGCTTCAGGAGCGTTACGAGACCATTGTGACACAAGACATAACGCTGAATGCGAAACTGCGCAGTCTTGACGAGTTAGAGGCACAAAATGCCGACGTGCAAAGTGGCATCGCAGACCTAACGCATAGCGCGCGCGCATTCCAACGCAACTTCCCTGGCAAAAAGATACCACAAGACATTTACAATGCCTACGAAGTGTGCAAGAATATCGAGAACAGTATACTTGCTGAGCGCGACCGCTTGATACAACTGCAATCGCTAGCCGAAGAGTATGAGCAAACGCTCAAAGAGTTCACAAACATCGCAGTTTTGGCCGACAAAATGGTTGAAAGTCCAATCATTTCCAGCTCATTGGAACAACTTAACAACGAGGTGCAAAAACATCGTAAATTCTTTGTCAACCTGAGCCATTGCCGCGCCATGCTAGAGTCGCTAGAGGAGAATATCGACACCGAAACGCGAGAGAAGCATGCCGAGCTGCACAAAGAGCTCTACAATCGCGCAACCGTGCTGTTGGAGAAAGCTTCTGAGCGCTCGTCCAAATTGGTGCAAGCTGCTTCACGTTGGACTGTATTGGAAAAGGGCATGAAAGACGAGTTACAATGGCTGCATGTAGCACAGCAGCGTGTGCCCGATTTGTCCGCTGTCACTTCGGCTGATTACGACCAATACACAACACTTTATCAATCGCTCAGCACCGACATCTCACATCACTATCTGAAAATGACACAACTTTCCAATATTGCTAACAAATTGCAAGATCTCGTGCAATCGCCTAATCTGGTCGAGGAGACTAATGAAGCGCTCATTGTGCTACTGAAGTTGCGTGAAGAAGTCTCCTTGTACTTGCATCGCCTGCTCGTCTTCAAAGAGATCTGGGCACAGTACGAAAACCAAACCGACAAAATCGAGACATTTGTACGCGAGGCCGAAAAGGAATTGCGTCAAATACATATACCAGAAGATCCGCTGGAACAACCAATCGAACATATGCGCCAGTTCTGGGAAATGAAAGCGCATTTCGAAGTACACAACAACGTACGTGACTTAGCAGGACATAGTTTCGAAAAGGCGCTGCAAGTCATACCGCTCGCTGATGAAATGCTGCAACGCCAATTCCACGCGCAACTCGAAGAACGTTGGCAAAACATAGCCACGTCCATCGAGCGCATACAAAGCAACATTGTCAACAGCCTCGCCTCGCAAGATGTGCCAGCCGAAGATAAATTGAAGTTGGTCGAACGTGAATTGCAAGAAATCTACCTCACAATGACCAGCATCAAGGGCGTCATCAAGAACGAGGAGGAGCTGTGTCTCTACATCCAACGCATCCAAGTATTACGTACACGTGTTGGCTTCATTGGCAACGAACTGGGACGCATTGGTCTGCAAGATCCCGCTATTGAACCGGAAAAGGTGGGTGAACTCTTCGCGCTCTCACACAAAATCAACACACAGATTGCCGAGGAATTGGAGGGTGCCTCTGTGCTTCATGAACAGCTGCGCGCCATACAGGAAGGTATACAGAATCTACGCAAACACCAAACCAAACTGTCGGTAATACTGGACGAATGTGAAAACGCTGAAAAATTGAGCAGCGAAGCAATTGAGAAGGCGGTAAACGACTGTCAGGCGGTGGGCGAAGATCTCATCGGCGATTGGCAGGAAATCATGCGTATACGTCAAATGTTGCATACGCTGCCGATGCGCTTGAAAATGTCAGTGTCACCAGTGAAATTGGAGCGTGATATCTCGCAGTTACAAGACGATCACGCATTCTTGGAGAGTAAATGCACCAACATTCTGGGAATACTGAGAAATCGTTTGGCGCTATGGATGCGCTATGAGCGGCAATTGGAGGTGGTACATGATTCCGTGCAAGAGACAGACTTTATGATGGAGCTGTTGAAGGTGCACGGCCAGGTGGACTATGAGCGACTACGCAAAGCCACTGAACGGCTAGAGGTGAGTAAAAAAGTGGGAGCACTAAAAGTGTAGAAAATATTTGGTTAAGTTGTGCAAAGGTTTGCAACGTAATGCAATGCTCAGGTAATCAGTTAAGCAAATTAAGGAACAAAAAAATTTTATAAACGAATATCTTAATTAAACTAAATTTATAAATAGTGAAGCTGATGTGACTCAACCTGATTGCAACTAACTTAGGTCAAATATTCTGGCTTGTTAGACAAGTTTCAGTACTGGATTTCCGGAGTTTTGTGATAATTGCAACAAGAATAAATCAACTGAATTTAGCTGGCATTCTCAATCCACCATAAATATTTAAGATTGAAAAAAGGAGGGGAAAGAACTGATTGTGAACTGAAAAGTGGGTAGAGAGCAAAATTGGATTTTTGACCTATTTTCATAGTGACGGGTTAACTCACTTTCGTCGGTTAAATTTTGTTGTCAATTAAGGTAAACTTCTTAGGTCAGTTCCTTAGGAAGAGTATTATTAGATTAGATGTAGAGGAGGAAGCGGGTCACCTAGTTACCGCAACCAAGGACGATCAGTTGCAATAAACCTCTCTTTGGTTACTTATCCTCTTTGATTTACATATCGTTACCAAATCTCGCGAGATCATATGCTTCCAGTAACGATAATCCTATAAAGCGAAGTGTGAGCATATTAAGGGCTTCACAGTGGCATATAATGTTCTCTACTGTTTCCTGATCCTGTACTGGTCGAAGCAATCCGCTTCCTGGTTTGACAAGTGCTTGATTAGCCAGCAACGAAACCTGAAACAATTCTTGTTTCGCGATTAGTAAGGTGAAGGAATGCTTCGGTTACCCTTGTTGATATTTCTGGTATTAGTGTTACCTGTCTGTTACCTTTCGTACTTTTACAGCAATGATGAGCCTAACGGAACTCCACGACAGTCAGATGAAGGGTCCTGGACCTATGAGTCACTGTGCAGCCCCTTTTATGTCTCGTATATCTGACACTCATTGTTCTTGATGCCACTCCGTTCCGGTAATCAAATGAGATAAGCTCAGTTCCTGGATGCGATGACGGCAGTCCCACACCAGCTTGAATGTGACCTCGTGTGCTTTCAGCGCGAGGGTAGCCGCCCTGCTATCAGAGTGTATGAAGATGTGTTAGTCGCCCCACTTTCTATTTACTGCTTCAGACAAATGTATTTAGTTCCAATGCATGCACCTTATCCGCCAAACTAAATGAAGAGGAGCCTTGCTCAGTAGTGAAGCCATAAGTATACCAAATGTGGCTATCCTTCCAAGGGTTTAGACGTTCATTGTCCTTGAAGTCATGGGTGAAATTAAACTTTAGAAGGTACGGGTCTACAAAGCTAATGCATTGTTTAATAACCCAGAGAATGGATTGATGTGTAAGCTTTTTATCCTCTACATTGTCCCATTAGATGAGTCTTGCTATAAACAGTAGAGCATTTTTCTTGCTTTATAATATGCAGAGAAGGCCGACCTGGAAGCCACTTGAGAGCCATATGTTGGTGTTGTTTTCATCATCAGGCTAGTCCCAGTCTAGTCCATGGAGTTTACTGTGGTTTGCCTACGTGGATTTCACATCTGTTTTTTTTTCCAACAGACGAATTCGAAAATTGTCTCATACATCTAATTGTATTTAGCGGTAATTCTTTTCAGAAATATGTGTAAATATGTCGCAGGTCAGAACTTTTTTTAAAACTTTAGTGTTTATATTAACACATCCATGTCTTTATTAGGAAAAAAGTTTGAAACAATGTACTATAAAAACACTTGATACCAACTTTTTAAATTGAATCGGCTAATTACCAAAGGAAATAATCCGATATGGGAAAGTTGATGCACTTCAACAGAGCTCCTTTAAACGAAGCTAGCTGCATCAAAATTGTCACATCGAAAAAATTCTAACTCATTCCCTTTGGTAATTAACTAATTCAATTGCACAATTTTTGTTATTGGTTCAAGCAATTTCCTAATAGCTTTAGTTTCAAGTTCATACTAGAATATTTTGGGTATTTAATTTAATTTTGATTTTGTATAGGTGGCAACCCCATT
>JAPVRG010001000.1:0-13079 GCA_029783565.1 Rhagoletis cerasi
CATGAAGACAATAAAAAAATGCCTTGAAATTAGAAGATATACATACTTCTTAAAATATTTTGTTATTTTGGCGCAATTGGCTTCTATTTTGCTAAAAATATTTGCTTCAGCTCTTTCGTTTCTTGTTTACGAATGCAACCCTGCTCTTAAATTGACAGTTTTCATGAATTTGCCGGAAGACAAACTTCGGACTAAATCCTACAACTTCTTACTGAGAGTAAGCATATTTTACTCTCACAAAAGTGCTCTCAGTTACAGAAAATTTGTCTGCTGGAACGCTTTTCGGACTAAATCCTGCAAAACCTGCTAATCGGACTGCTGCTGGAACGCAGCTATTGGGATGATGTATTTTTTTGTGATGAGACAAAAATAATGCTATATTACCACGATGGACCTCAAAGAGTTTGGAGAAAGCCGATAACAGCCCTACAAAGCAAGAACATTATTCCCACTGTGAAATTCGGGAAGCTAAGTGCAATGGTATGGGGTTGTATATGCAGCAAAGGTGTCGGTGAAATCAAAACTATTGAAGACGATATGGCAAAAGAAATGTATTTGGACATTCTACGCAACAATTTAAAACGAAGTGTGCAAAAATTTGGACTAACTGATCCAGAAAATCCAAATAAATTGATATTCAAATTATATCAAGATAATGATCGCAAGCACAAGTCTTACATATGCCGGTCTTGGCTGCTATATAGTTGCTCAAAAGTGCGAGATACTCCTGCCCAAAGCCCAGATATGAACCCGATTGAAAATTTATGGACACATTTGAAAAAGAAAGTGGCAAAAAGGTGTCCTACAAACAAAAAAGACGTAATACAGTGCATCAAAGAGGAGCGGGAAAAGATTCCACAAGAATATGACCTAAAAAAACTTATTTCATCGATGTCCAGGAGGTTACAATGTGTAATAGATGCTGCAGGCGGTTACACCAAATATTAACATAGAAATGTTCGTGTATACTTATTTGAACTTCAATTTTGTTGAAATGTGAAAAGAATTTTCAGTCAGTACCGAATATAATATTTTTATTTGAATTGCTTGTTTTACAACACACTTTAAAATAAAAATTGTTTTTCTTTTCATAAATGGCGCACAAGTAAATGAAGTTTGTTATGTTATGAAAAATAAATTAATAAATATGTGCATTAATTTCAAAATCGGTAAACGCTGTACCAATTTCTACTGAGCTTGACAAAAGTGTTATGGCTCAGTTATGCATACTTTGCACTGCATGATAGTTGTCACTTAGAAATCTGTTAAATGAGCTTTGCGTGTAAGCAGTTACCCAAACGCATATGTAAAAGTCTGTGGATTTTTGATTTCTACGTACGTACTTATGTAAAAATGGCAAAGCAGTGCAAGTATGCCAAGTATGCATAACTGAGCCCTTAATCTTGGTCCAGTACAGGAAATGGTCGAAAATTTTTGAAATCAGACAATAACCTCGACCACTTTCCATGTAACGGCAATTTACAGACATACGAAATCTGTGATAAATGGGTAACTACTGAAGATAATTTACTCAAAATTTATTTTTGCAATAATTCCTTAGCAAGAAGTACGATCATAAAAAAAAAAAACACGCGTGTAGCACCCAATACGTGTTAGAAGTGAAACTTCCTAAAAATTCGGAAAAATTAAGAATAAGTGAGACTTATTGTGGGAAGCAAAGAGAGAATCTTACAACATATAATAAAAAAAATTTATTGTCGAATTTGATTCTCGGTTCAAAAAGAAATCTATTGCACTTAGTTGTAGAACATTTCCTTCGTAGTGAATTTTTCATTTACAGTTTTCATCAATAACTGTTATATTTGGTCCCTGGTAAAACCTGTTACTGGTTTTCACTGGTTAGTGCATACAAAAACACAACTATTACCACGAGTATTGACAGAACTGGCTCCCTCCGGTGACCTCCTGTACGCTACTGCTGCAAAACCCACTTCACTCGCGTCCGCAAATATATGTAACTCGACCGGTCGCTGTTCAAAGTCCAATCCGTAGCACCGCGGCACGCTTACTTCTTTTAACCGTTTGATCGCTTTCAACCATCTTAACCATTCTTCATGCAAATCTTCCGAACTGTACTCGTCCCAGCCAATACTTGCGCGCCAAGTGGACTGTAAGAGAAGCTTCGCTTACATGGTGTATTCCGCAGCCATTCCGAATGGATCAAACACTGACATGGTGTCGCTCAGTACCTCGCGCTTAGTTGGTCTCCTCTTGCCAGCAAGCACTACTGGATCCACCTTCGCAAACGACAGCACGAATCTGAAAACATCATTAATAGTATCCCAATGTAACCCGAGGACTTTCTGAAAAATACCAGCATTATCTCTGTTAAGGTTTAAACACGACGAGCGTTCTTCTTTTTTATTCATTCTTTTAGTAAGTGGTTCAGAATTAGATACAAAGCATTTTAGATCGAAACCTCCCTGTTTATGAACCATGCTACCTACTCAGTAATTCGGATTGCCGCTTCTATGTTGGAGAAACAGTGGACAAAATCGTCAACGTAGTGGTTGTTGACTATGGCCTCAACCGCCTCGGGAAACCGTTCTCTAAACTACTCTGCGTTCTTGTTCTTTACGAACTGTACAGAGCTTGGTGAGCATGTGACTCCAAATGGCATCACGTTCACAGCGTGTGCCTCGATGGGATGTTTAGGGTCGGTCCTCCATAAGGAACGTTGTGCGGCTTGATCTTCGGCACGTATGGTGGAACATTTCCACTATTTGGTAGTTCCACATTACCCTGCTTCCAAAGCAAGCCTGTCTCGAAGTGGGAACCTTTTCTCATAGTTGTGCTCTCTAACAACCGTTTGGCTTTGACTATATCCGCAGCATCGATGGCCTCTTACGCTTCGCGCACAACGAGATCTTCGTTGATTATGTAATCGCTCACTATATGCTAAAGCCTCTCCATCATCATCCACTTTAGCAAAGTGGACGTAGCTGCGCCTTTCTTCAACGCCTCGATTCCTGCCTTTGTAGACAATCCAGCTAAGATTTGTAAGTGTTACCGTGTAGCAATTCATTCCATCATCAACAGTCTTCCTTGAGATGCGTTGTCTAACCCAACCAACAGCTAAGGAACCGCTCCGTCGTACCCCTTGATCGGCAAGTGACGATATTTGTACGGCACCTCTGACAGCTGGAGTGTTTGTGAAGGTGGTTGAAGGTTAGTCACTGTTCTGACATTCCGCAACAAAAACTTTTTATTGAACCTACCAACTGCGGATATTTGTACGTCGACCCTGCTTGACTGCTCTGTTACCGTAGTCTCTCCGAACCATTGCAACGTAAAATTTTCCTTCTGCCCCTTAAGACCTAGGCGTCCAGCCAAGTCACTATTCATCATTGATATTGCCGACCCATCATCGAAGAGGGCGAAACTGTTTATGACTCGACCGTTGGCGTACAACCGCACTGGCAATATTTTGTACAGAAATCTCGAACTTGGATTTGGAATAATGGCACTAGTGAGGACTTGTTGCCGTGTTGCAGCTTCCATTGGACGCCGTCCATCTGTTGTTCCTTGCTGGCAAGCGTGTAGTAGCTCGTGCTGCTTCCGCGCGCACCCGTCTATATTGCATCTATGTTGTTCGTTGCAATCGTTGCTCCTGCGCCATCATTGACCCCACTGCATCTCCAGAAACCTCTTGCACCTGCTTAATTCATGTTCGCCTTCACACGCCACACATCTGCGCCTACCGCGATTGCCATCGTTGAGGTCCCGAGTGTAAAAGAAATGCGTTCGACCATCCACTCTTCTCTGCTGCCTGGGTTCCGCGTTCGTATTGACACACGCACTAGACACCAGCTTCGAAAGCTCTTGCAACCAATCGCTGAAGTGACATATGCTATGTTTTGAACCTTGGTAGTAAATGGCACTATTTGTTCGATGCGGTTTTCATGTATGGACGCCACACTTTGTATTTTCGCGATTTGACTTTTTACCAGCTGCTCTGGTCTACCGAAGTGATCTTCCAGGGTACTAATAACACGCGGCACGTTACTACTATAAATTAAAAGACACTCTACTACCTCTCTTGCCTTACCTCTTACCGCCTTTCGTAAACGCATCATGTTTTGTCACTCACTGTAGCGATATTCATTTGTTGTCATAGTAAACGCCTCTTTAAACATGGGCCAGTCTTCAGGACGCCCATCAAATTCCGGTAGATCATACAGCTTACGCCCCTGACCAGTTCGAGTATCTGCAAATGTTCTATTGAGATCACTCAATACTTCAGCCCCCACATTGCTTGGTGCTTTATTATCTCTCGCTGTCTTTCCTGGCTCCGCCTTAACTCCACCTGTAGCTTCTGCATCTGCTGCATCATCAAGTTAAGTTTCGCTTCCATTGTGGTTTGCTGAATTGTTGTATTTAGCTCGTCCAACCATTCGATGTCGCCGAATGTCGCACTGCTTTTACTTCCAGATCGCGTATTCGGCATGACTTTTCTTTCTTAATGTTCTGGCTGGAACCTCTTAATTGGTGAAAGCTGTGACTTTCTGACGCTGGTGGTGTCTTATTAAATTCTTTAAATTCGCAATAAAAAACAAATGTAGGAGTCAAGACGTAAGCCTAGCTAAACCGCAGACCAACGGCCATTAATCTGACTAGTTTTTATTTATTCAATTCATAAGGCAAAAAGGTAGATAAGAGTTCGGACGTGGACCGATGTTAAATACGCAGATCAACGATCATTAAACAAAGGATTGTTGTATTTTTCTAATATTCGCAATGATAAAAAAATACATATCGAGCTGGGACGTAAATCCAATTAGAAAGGCAGGTCAACAACCATTAAATGAACACTTGATTTTATTTAAATATCGCATAGAAAATAATAAAAAATGTACATATGAGCTGAGACGCAGATCGATGTATGCCTATGCACACTAATGGTCAATTAGGTAAAGTGCTGGTTTATTTTTAAAAATCGTAAAATGTTGTTAAAAACGTTAATTAATATTTTCGACCACACGCCAGTAATGGTTAGCAAACGCTGTGTTATGTGCCAAAAAATCGTAAAAATTTGTATTTTGTGATGTAAAAAAACAACGCTTATATTCGCCAATCAAATCGTGACTAAAAAAACTGACTTTATATTTTCCATATTGATTTAATCGCATTCACTTTTACATACATATGTATGTGCTTTTAGTACAGAGGCGCAATTTTTTTTTTGCACGCCCTAACCTTCATCTATACACGCAAGTTACAGCTAACTGTTTTTGGGTGCTGTTATGCCGACTGTTCATCGTTATGTACACCCTCGTTAAAACACATTGACTAACCAACCCCCATACATGTTCACAAAGGTACTCACCTGACGCCCAAAACGACAACTATGGTACTTGCGGGACTTTCGGAGTCTTTTTCCCTTAAGCTGCTCAGCCGATGCTTAAAAACGTTGATAGTAACGATTGCTGGTCACCAACTTTGGTTGAAGTATGTCGGCGGGCTCCAATGCCGGCACCGGAATTTGTATTATGTCCACGTACTTCCTAAACGCAGCACCCTGAATGCATGTATGCAATGTATAGTACTCCCAAAACTGACACTCAAGTAGCTTTAAAAATACCGCATTGGTAGTACTATTCGTACGTAGCAATCTTAGTATGCTCCGACCCAGGCGTTTTCAAAAATGGTGAGTTTTTTTTCGAAAATGACGAAAATACGTCGAGAACCACAAATTCACTTTGCCAACAAAGTGAAATAAAAGCTTGTTGTTTGATAAAGAAAAAAAAACAGCCACAATCTTCGTTTTGCTGCTATAAATGTGTGGACTGTTTTATTTCCTTTAAAAAACTAAGATTAGGTATTTTAATTTTGATGACAAAATTCTACTTACACTTTTGTGTGATTCCTCCGATATGCCAGCCACGAACCACGCTATTTTTTCTTTGCACATAATGGCTGTCATATCGTTTACATAGTTTGGCGTGGCGTTGCCATTAAGACAAGATTTAATACAATGTACAAGATACAAACATGATTGCCATATATACAAAAATTAGTATAGATTTACAAACTCTAAGCCGCGCTAACAGATTGGTGTTTGGACATTTTTTTATTGAGCTGAAATCATTAAGTTTCCAGCTAACTTCACCCTGTGACTGCTAAAATGTACAAATCTTAAGAAGTTTCACTTCAAAAATTTTTGTGAAAATGGGCGTGGCACCGCCCACTTCAATATTTTGAAATTTAGAAACGGTAGTTTACTCAAAGTTGGTACTTACAACAATCTCTTAACAAGATATAAGATTTTTATCGACTTTAGGAAAAGGGGCGTGACACCGCCTACTTATGACTACTTAACTTTATATCGGTAACCGCCTTATCGATTTCAACCAAACACAGCTAAATTATTTCTTTAAGGACCGATTGCTCAATGTCTGGTTGTCACTACCTGCCAGTTAAACATCGTTATCGGCATTATCGACTCCCTGCAAATAACATGTGATCGATAAAGCAGTCTATGTGCTTAATCGGAAGTTGTACCTCCGATTAGTGTTAACCAGACATTGAGCAAACGGCCCTAACTTAGGGTTTACACCTGACAATACCGTCATGACAATAGCAATACATGCACACTTTTTCACTTACACATCCACAATTCTACAATTGTCTCAACCACTGTCTTAACAATTTTCAAGACAGTAAGGGCCGGTTGTTCAATGTCTGGTTATCACTACTTGCCAGTTAAACATCATTATCGACATTATCGACTCCCTGCAAATAACATGTGATCGTTAAAGCAGTCGCTTTGCTTAATCGGAAGTCGCTCTTCCGATTAGTGCTAATCAGACATTGAACAAACGGCCCTAAATCGGACAGTGATTTGACGTATGCAGACAATGATTTTGACGTCTTGTGCAAGAATGGAAGGAAATAAAAAACAAAATGCCCACAATAACTTAAGAGACGCTGTTATGCATGTACTTTTGTCTGTTCTTTAAATATTTTAACTTTTTGGCTTACACAGCTCGCTGGAAACGCGTATCGCTGCAACTTTTAATTGAACGTTCACGTTCCACATTTTGCTGAAAATGAATTGTCTTAACTATTGTCTGGACGCCTACTCCACGAAGGCAATTATCAGCGTTTTTGACAACTAATATATATTTCTTTATTGGCTTAACGCGCCGTAAGTCAAACTGAGAATATTATCGATAATGTTTGAAAAAGGAAATAACCACCCCTGTTTACCACGTTATAGCAGTTTCCCACGGCACCGTCAATTACTTTGTTCGCTCTCCCAATTGCTATCATGAATTACCCCATTCACACGGGCACATTCTTAATTCGATTTGTCAGTTAATTGTTGTTTTTTTATTTTTTCCTTCATTTCCCCACTTTCTTTGTTTTGAGTTTTTCTATTCTCTTTTGCTCTCACAGCTGAGATCGATAAATTTCCGATTAAAATTAGAACCGACAGCGATTTGTTCGTAATTCGCATGGTAATTGGATCTGAATTACTTACAAATGAGGTAATTCGTTCACAAAGTTTTTTATGGCGAAATACGTAATTCGAAGGGTAATTGGAGCGCCAATTACGAATGGGAGAGCGAAATGAGTATTGGGGGGCCGTGGGAAACTAGTATAACGGTAGGTTTCAAGATCTTGAAAAAACAATGTTTTATACGTGCGCCGGGTATTTAATGTTCGGTTTCAGCCGGACTTAAACTTCTTTGCTTGTTTCTCTTTGTTCTTTGATTTATAAGAAAATTATTTTTTGATTTTAAATCAAAATTTTTTTATTTTGAAATGAATTTATAATGTTGCTATTTTTAAATAGGTTAACGCAATGACAAAACCGGTGTCATATAAGCGTATAAAAAATAAATATGTCAGATATTGAATTCACTTTGTTTATTACACTATGATTTTGGCTTCATTCTAAGCAGAAGAGTAAAAGAAAGCGGTTGGGAATACCAAATGAGGCATTTCATGTCACCGCGGCCACCGCTGTGCGCGACCTCTAAGGATTTCGATGAAAGTTGAAAAGATTGAAGGTCTAGGTGACATGAATATACGTGCAGCATATTTTGCCGATAAGACGTAGGGTTGCCTATTTACACGTGACTTAAGATTTAACAAAATGTAAAACATACCTTTCTTTTTACATTAATGTGCAACGTATAAAAAAATAAAAATAAAAATAAGTAAGCATTTTTCTTTTTAATTTTTTTTTGATTATGACATTTTTAAAAAATTTGTTTTTTACATAAAGACATTGTCCATAATGTCAACTTTAAGTACCCAAATGGGCGTAATGGGCTACGAAGGCGTATGGACTCTAGATCGTCTAACGCTAGAGCAATATGACAAATATACATTGAAATTTAATTAAATTGTATATTTTTGAAAAGGAAATGTGTGTACAAAAGCAACAACAATATGAATAAATCATATTAACTTTACTAAAGGTCTGAAATCACGAAAATGGCTTCAAGGAAATAGCAGAATTGAACTTTCTAGCAAGTTTACATGGAAAATCTGCTTGCGACGGGATTGGAGGAAGTTTTAAGAGACTAGCAGCTAGAGCTGCTAGGATATAGGGCCTCGGGCGTAAGAATTTGTTGTGAAATCGGTAGCTGAAGACTTGACTATACGCCTTCGTAGCCCATTACTCCCATTTGGGTACTTAAAGTTGACATTATGGACAATGTTTTTATGTAAAACACAAATTTTTTAAAAATGTCATAATCAAAAAATAAATAAAAAAGAAAAATGTTTACTTATATTTCTTTTCTTTTTTTATACGTTGCACATTATTGTAAAAAATTTATAATTAAAGCCCATAATAAGACGGAACAGATATATTTTTTTCATTAAGTTTCGTTAAAAGGTTTCCGAGATACAACACCTTAAAGAAAGGTATGTTTTACATTTTGTTAAAACTTAAGTCCCGTGTAAATAGGCAACCCTACGTCTTATCGGCAAAATATGCTGCACGTATATTCATGTCACCTAGACCTTCAATCTTTCCAACTTTCATCGAAATCCTTAGAGATCCCGCACAGAGTGGGTATATTATATCCCAAAATGAATTTTAAATTGAAATAACGAATTCTTTTATTAAAGATTTAAAAGCCCTTTTGTGTAAAGGAATACACAGCCTGCCAAACAAATTGGTTGGTCCGTCAACATTATTTTAAATATTTGCCGCATTTCTTGGATACATCGGTGTGTGTGGTGCTGCAACAACGACGCTACAAAGTTTTTGGTGTCCGTTACAGCTAGCGTCGAAAATCTGACGCAAATTTGGCGTAGGTCACGAATAAGAAAGGTTACTTTGAAAAATAATGCGGAAAAAGACATGAACGCGGTGGCGAACTGCAATCTACGTGAAAAGCCGGATAGTGAACAAATGGTGCAGTGCGACGTGTGTGATGGGTGGACACATTTAACGTGCGCAGGCGTGTCGGAGGAAGTAGCTGAGAGGGCTTGGAGCTGCAGCAAATGTCTCAACACATCAACTAGTAAAACAAAGACTTCACAAGCAGCAACAACAACAGCAAATCAGAAAATTGGCATGCAGGAATATGTAAAAAACGTATGTAAACAAATTAAGGTTGCAAGTAGTCGTAGTTCGGGGTAATCGAAACGGTTCATGAAAATCGAGCTGATACGCCTAGAAGAAAAGAAAAATGCTGAATTAGCGTATTTAGATCACAAACTCGAATTTATGCGCAGATATGAGAGTGCGGAAGAGTCGGATGATGAAGGTAGTGAAGAGGCATTGAAGGAAAAAAGAACTGTGGAATGCGCAAACGACTAGATCCAGGGCGATGTAGATAGGGATTAGGAATGGTAAGCCAGTCTAGTTATAGATCAGGAAGAAGGGGCGCGGATGTTTCCTCGCATAACAGCAAATAAGCACGCGACACGTGATGCAAAAGGATCTGCCTATCTTTAGTGCCAAGCCAGAAGAATGGCCGCTGTTTCTGAGCAGCTTTGAAAACTCAACGCGACTGTGTGGATTTAGCCACGACGAGAACTTGCTTCGGCTGCCGCGTGCTTTAAAGGGGAAAGAGCTTGAATATGTAAGTAGAAAGCTGACGATTCCGGCTCTTGTGCCGGAGATAATTGTTACCTTACGAATGGTGTTCGGCAGACCAAAGCAAGTAATAAATAGTTTTCTGGTTAAGTAACGTGCTTCTTCAATGGGCATTGTTTTTCCGATCGTATCCGAACGCTACCGTGAAGGTTTTTAGCGAATAGCTTCATAAGCCCGAAGAAGCAACTGGCGACAACGCTTCTACGGCCATGGTGGCAACGCATCACCAGGAAATTTCTAATATGCTTTATAGAGTTGATCCGATAACAATTTATGGAAACGGGGCCTCTGTTGACAGGTACGCCTTTCTTGATGACGGTTCTGGTCCCACGCTTATAAAAAGAAAGTTCTATGCCTTACGATGGTACGATACGCGTCGAGAAGAATTCAGAGGTGATTGACTTAAAAGTTTCCCATCCCGGGAAGGGGCAGAGGCTTGGGTGACATAATGTGCACCCCGTAGAGGCGATTGATCTGCCTCAGCAAACATTAACTGTTATTTTCGTGTTTCACACACACAAAACTTTGCTCATTGTTGCTGTTATTTCTACATTTGACGTAGCGTTACCGTTTTTGTTTAGGTATGACACCTCAGCGTTAACGCTGGGCGGCAGAAAACGCTCCGCTCAAGTTTTTTTGTTTAGGTATGGCTGTAAGAGCGAGCGTCACGGCGATCCCAAGCTACAATTTCATATTTGTGAATGCGATGACGATGTAGCACTGCAAAAGCTAAGTGCAAGCAAGAGAAAGAACGCGATGACAGTGCATGCAAATTCAACACAGAACAGAAAGAGAAAACGCAACAGAGTGTTACACGCGACAAACACCATTTCGTAGTCAGACTACTGTGGAAATCGGAGAGCATTCAAGAATGATAGAATACAAGATTGCGCAGTCCTGCAAGAATGACATTAGCCGTAATGGGTAAACAAAGAAGATGGTGAAGAACAATGAGTTGACAGCTGTGAATTTTCAGTGAAAAAACATGTTTTCATTTGGTAAGTTGAAAAATATTATTTGTTATACGTTATTTAACAATTATCAGCAACAAAATACCAAAAATAGTGGTTGCAGTGAAAGTGGTAATTTTTAATATTGCACCTAAAGTTGAACAAAGTGTTAAAAACTTTAGTGCCGGGATAAATATACCCGGCCTGTCCAATGTGCAATGTCCATTTTCTTATAACGAATTTTCTTATGCCATTATACTTAATTAATTTCTGTTATGTCAAATTTCCGTGCAACGTTTGTACTGGCGTCACAAATCAAAATACAAAGCATCTGTTGAAGCATTTTGCGAGGAAGCAATCATTCGTCGTGAATTGGCAGATAACTTCTGTTACTAGAATGAACATTACGATAGTCTGAAAGGCTTGCACGTCTGGGCGGTTAAAACACTTGACGACCATCGTAAAGACAAACAACTCTATCAGCCCAATTCTGAATACTCCCTGGTAGTTTGTTCTCCGGGAGTTTTGTTTCTCCCGAGAGAGAAATCCTCAAATTCTGAACTCCCAGGGAGTAGGATTTTCCCCGAAAATTTGGGAGGAGGAAATTCGAAGTTTCGAAGATCAGTTTGACAGTTCTTTGACAGTTCAACTCTTGTCATTTAATTTGCGCGTTTTATGCATAAAAGTGCGGCTGAAAAAAAAAGTATTTTTTAAATCGAAGATATTAATAAATTAGTGCGCGGAAATTCCAACTATTTATTTTTAATTACGTTTCAAACTTTTGACTACACGGGTAAGTTGAAAGTTTTTTATTTCGACCGCGCGTTTTCCTATAATAATGCAAAACAAGTGGGCAAATAGCATGAGGGTATCCTTTGCTAGGTCCAGTTGCCACTGTTAATTTTTGAAACCCAGTTTATTGGTGAATTAGTGCTCCGGATGTGTAAATATAAGTGTTAAATTAAAGATTAGTGTTTTAACTACACGTTTAAGTAAAAAGATTTTTATTTTAATAGCGCGTTTTCATGTAATGACTCAAAATAAGTGGGCAAATAGCATGAGGGTACCCTTTGCTAGTTAAAGTTGCCACTGTGAATTTTGGAATCCACATTGTTAATAAACTAGTGGTCCGGATGTTTAAATATAAGTGTTAAATTAAAGATTAGTGTTTTAACTACACGTTTAAGTAAAAAGATTTTTCTTTTAATCGCGCGTTTTCATGTAATGACCCAAAATAAGTGGGCAAATATTTAGCATGAGGGTACCCTTTGCTAGTTCCAGTTGCCACTGCGAATTTTGGAACCCACATTGTTAATAAACTAGTGGTCCGGAAATTTAAAAATAATTGTTAAATTAAAGATTAGTGTTTTAACTACACGTGTGAGTTAAAAGATTTTGATTTCAATCGCGTGTTTTCATGTAATTAAACTTAATAAGTGGGTATATAGCATGAGGGTACCCTTTGCTAGGTCCAGTTGCCCCTTTGAATTTTGGAACCCACATTGTTAATAAACTGGTGGTCCGGAAATTCAAATATTAGTGCCAAATTAAAGTTTATTATTTTAACACAAGCCAATATTTAGTTAATTCACCGCAACACATATTTTTATTTGTAAGAGTCAACTTTATATTTACATTATATTTTTTATCTAACAGATAACAACCTCACCAAATGCAGATAATTGGCAGATAAGAAACAAAATGATGGCGCTTGCATATGATTGGGACATTGGCAGATGTTTTGCTTAAGAAGCGTATTTATCGCGACCAAGTATAAACCACGACGCTGCACAATACGTTGACAGCCAAATGAAAGAAATCACAAAATAACTGGTAACCATCATTCGCGAATCCAAAAACGAGGATCTGACCAATGTAATGCAAAAAGTTACTAGCAGTGGCAATAGAAATATGCCAGCATTTGGCTACCACATTTAGCCAAGTACTAGAATAAGATGAAAACTCCGATGAGAAAGTCATTACTGCAATGGGTTTGTTGAACACAATCGAAACCTTATTTACCGCCATGGAAGATGATCCCGATG
>JAPVRG010001014.1:0-22659 GCA_029783565.1 Rhagoletis cerasi
CCTCCTCCCAAAACGCCTGCGCTTCCTAATTGGGTCGCTTTTGAAATCCCTGGGCAATATCTTTTTTCGTTGCTATTATTTCAGCCAATTTTTCGTATGGCCCTGGCGTTGTTGTTTTTGACCAGCAAATATTTCGAAAAACATCGCCAAAACATAACATATTAAAAAAAAATTTATTTATGATGATATACTTACATACATACATATGTACATTTTCTGGAAATGTATGTTATTTGAAGCCACGAATATAAAAGTTGAAACGCTCTCCGTCAACATATTTGCAACTAAGAAAACCGGACTTGTAGAATGGGCAGGCCCCAAGAATGATAGCATACAAGATTGCGCGATGACATTTTTTTAACTTTCACGTTTTCGATTAAAATAAACAAGATATTCTGCATTTAATTGTAAAAATTTTTGATTTATAAAGAAAATAAATAGAGAAAATGTTAAAAAAACAGTAGCTTTTAACCTACTTTTTGGCTTTGTTTACTTTTACTTGAGAAATATCATCATCAATCTTGTATTCACTCATTCTTGGGTGTGAAGACCCCTAAAGTTTTTGACATTTCACTCCATCTTTTTTTCTGTCCGTTAATTGTCAGCAATCAGCAGTCATTTTGGGAGGCAGCGAAGTTTTTCGCAACGATTTTTGCCACCGTAAAAATTTTATAGAAATTTCTGGTGTTTAAAACTACAGATTTAAAAGATGATGAACACCGTGACACGTGCTTACCTACGCGCTGGCGGTCAGACAGTTTCCAACGTCCTCAAGCCAGCAGCAGTTGCTACCACCCAGGGTAAGAGCCAGAGGAGTGTTTAAAAAATAGCTATTACAGTGTATTGCACAATCAAATTAATATACTGGACGATTGAAAAGTGTGGACATAAATCTGTTGTCAACTTCCAGTCGAAGGCAAAGTGTTTCTATGAATTAAAAAAGATGTTTAACATTACTTTGGGACACTTCATTATGTAATGTTTTTTGAGGTTATGCGTAAACGTCATACCAAAAGTAGTACCATCAAAACAAGCTGGACGCAGATTCCCAGTGGGATACACAACCGGACTCGCCACTTGAATCGCGGAACATTTCTATACTGACACAACTTTCAGTTTCTTCACAACACAATAACTATTAAAAACACTCGGGGGAAAACATTAAAGAACAATTCTTTCACTTGCAGCTCAACGTAATGCGCACACTGATTTGCAGGTGCCAGACTTCTCCCCTTACCGTCGCGAGTCTGCAAACACACCTAACCGTAGGGATGATTCCGCCGAGAGCCGCAAGGCCTTCTCTTACATGCTTATTGGAGCTGGTGCTGTAGGCAGCGCATACGCAGCTAAGGGACTCGTAACCGCGTTCGTGAGCTCAATGAGCGCATCTGCTGACGTTTTGGCCATGGCTAAGATTGAAATTAAGCTTGGTGATATTCCAGAGGGAAAGTCGGTCACATTCAAATGGCGTGGCAAACCTTTGTTCATTCGTCATCGTACCGCCAGCGAAATTCAGAGCGAACGCTCTGTTGCAGTATCCACCCTGCGGGATCCTCAAAGCGATGATGTGAGTTTGCACAGCATTATAATACAAGGCTAATATTACAATATTAATTTTGTTTTAATTACAGCAACGGGTAACCAAGCCAGAGTGGTTGGTCGTTATCGGCGTCTGCACACATTTGGGTTGTGTACCAATTGCCAATGCTGGTGACTTTGGCGGTTATTACTGTCCGTGCCATGGTTCTCACTACGATGCTTCTGGGCGTATTCGCAAAGGACCAGCTCCATTGAATTTGGAAGTACCGGCTCATGTATTCCCTGATGATGGCACATTGATCGTTGGTTAAGCACTATAAAATTTAGTTCAATGGAGAAAACGAAGTGAAAAGTTTAAAGATAATTTAGAACTCAATAAAAACATTGAGGCGAAATGTGATTCGATGACCGCATGCATTGCACTGATCTTAAAAAAAGCTACAAACTCATTGTTATCTTTTTTGTGTTCATTGTCCATAATCCCATTAGCGGCCGCTGTTTTGCAGTGATTAGAAGTGCGCACTACCATTCCGCAGTGCCTAGGTTGGTTCGAGCCGTTTCCGATCAACATCAAAACAATTTTTTCTTAAAACGGTCACGCCTATGCAGGCATTGGCAAAACCTACAAGTATATTTCTGCCTTGAAAAAGCTCTTAAAAATACAGTCGCCGTTCGGAGTTGACGTAGACTGTAGATCCCTACCCTTTGTGTGACAACTTCAAGGCGCGAGCAGAAGTTCGGCCAAACACTAACATATTAAGTGCGTTCCAGCGATAGTACGAGTTGCAGGTTTTACAGGAACAGCTGTTTCGCCTTGAACCAGCCTTATCGCCAATTCCATAATTTAACAGGCAAAAACAAGTTGGGGAAAAATTGTTTTTTTTTTTTGCGGGAACAGCTTTTCCTGCAAAATTATGCAATTCGTACAACCACTGGAACGCGCCTATTGTGTCTATTTTTATTATTAATCTCGTTGTTTATTGACTAATCGGATTCAGATAAATTAAATTGTTTTCATGTCTGGCAACGAAATAGGTTTATTGTGAATATTCGTCAAAAAATTAAAGGCAAATGTCAAAAACAATGTCAAATGTCATTTTATTAAATGACAAATCAGTCTGAAATTTCAAGATGGATTGGAGCTTTATAAAACCAATCCTTTCTAATCGATATGGAACTTTAAATAAACCTGAAATAGTTAATATAATTAAAGCTATAACAAGATGGTAAGTAATCCATGAAAAAGATAAGCAAATTTCCTACATTTGGTAATTTATTGGTTGCGCAAAATGAAAATTGGCCTTCGACCGTAAATCAAAGATGGCGGCCGACGGGCGAAATTTTCACAACCATGAAAAAAATTTACTCATTCGGAAATCATATTCTGTTATTTTATTTTCAGTGAAAACGATTTTTTCGATGATGAAAGCAATTATGCACAATTTTATATGGCTTTTGCAGCTCTGGCTGCTGAAAAATTGAGTCAATGCAAACTGGGTAAGTCTCGAAACGATTTTTCACCGAAAAAATATGCATACACATTTTCATGAAGACAGTATGAGCTCCTTAATTCGAACCACTAAAAATTTTTAGAATATAACAATTTACAAAAGAAGTTAAACCAGATAAATCCAATATACGCTTTCGAAAATACATAGAAACATATGCAATATGAAATACTACAAAGCGAATTTATATATTTATGCACCATGAAATACTCAATTTAGATAATGCAAGAGAGGTTTTAGCAGTGCAAAGCGTTCTGTATCCACATCGTGTGGTGTGACGTGAATTTTCAATTGCTTTGCGTAGTAAAATTTAAATTTGGCGGTCTAACTAAAGTTAATCACATAGTTTAGCGGCGTTTAAAGCGTCGATAAGAATCGTGTATGTGCGCTTTGCTCTTCACTATGCGCGCCCCCTTTGAAACATGCACTTTTTAATCGACGCTTTGCTGTTGTAACTACGAAAAAATTCCCCAAAGAGTTGTTGGGGAATTATGCCGACGCTTTTCTCGCCGCTCCACTATATTTTTAGCCTGAGTTGAATGAACTAATTCAAAAACTTAAATAATTGCGAAATATTTAAAACAATTTTTTTTTGTAAATGCTTAGTTTATATCGAACCTTACCCTTAGCTTACAAATCTTGGGTTTAGCTGAAGAAATTTCAGTAATAGTTATCCGTTACTTTAATTACTTCATCCGAAAATTTAATACCGATTTTCGTAAGTTTAATTCGAATAGCCACGTAATTTCTATTTGATAAATTGTATCATTAAAAAAAATATAAATGCGCTATTATTATTATTTTTTTTTTTTTTTGTTGGAAAATTCGCAGAATTAAATTGGTTCGAATTAAATGAGTTCCACTGTACATTTGCAAATGGCTAGATGTCGAGCTGCGGCAGAGAAATAGTGCATTTTTTATATGCATCTGTTATGTGCATGTGCTTTTATGCATGTAGATGTGTAAAACCAGCTGTTCAGTTATTGTGAACGAGCCACAGAAGCTCGTTGAATGTTGAAAACTGCAATTTCATCGACATGTTTATTTTTCTAATTCTCTTTTTGCTCTTACTTTCTAAACAAAAACAGTGTGCCAAACACAAGTGCCGCAAATACAGGAAGCCTGCGCTATACTTATACGCTTCATACTACATAAATTGAGTAAAGTGAGTATGGGATATTTTTATTATTGTTCATAAGTTGTTGTTGTTGTTGTAACCGCATACAAATTCCCCAAAGAGTTTTTGGGGAATGATGCGGGAGTGACAGTCCCTGGCCAGATATGAATCTGGGTCGTTCCGGTTACGTAGACCCGACTGTCGTGGGAACGATTGTTCATAAGTAATAACGCCCAGTAGTAAAGATGAATTAACCTTAAATGAATGGGAAATCAAAAAATATTTGAAAAGGGTTAACTATTCCCCAGAAGATAATTTTGGTAGGAATTCTTAGGTAAAGCCATTGTAAAAGGCTTACCCAAGGAGGACTGAAAAAAGTGCTTCCTTGCCTGCCCTCTAGAAGGGTTTCTCATCTTTACAATATACCCGAATGTATAAGTTTATAATGCTACAAAGGGATTTCAATTTCCAATTCAAGTTTCAATAAAACATTTGATATGTACTTTAAATAAATACCTCAAAGTATGATTTTTATGAATTAACGAAACAGCTTCCCCAAAAAGTCTTCCGAAGTACGTCCGTTTTGACGTAGATCGTGGAAGGTACCACAGGTGGATGGTAGCAATGTATTAATGTTTGAATGTATGAAATGTTTTTAATGTATTTATTTTATATGTGTCTAAATGTAGAGTGGTAATTTAACTTAAGTCTAGATAGTCGCCCCTGGCGAAGCTAAGGTAGATAGCGACACGTTTGCCAAAAAAGTGGAGGAACGTGTTTTTCTTGCACATAACAAAATAGATCGATGAGCTCACAACAACAAACATATTTAACATTTTTTGTTTAAAATAGATAACTAAGAAACCCAGCTATACCCAATCTCTAAGAGACGAAATAAAATGGCTGCTGCCGGCTTTAAAAAGTCTTTGCGAGGGAAAATCCACTTCAAACCCACAAACAAAATCTTACACACAGCCGGCTTCTGGGACCGGTACTGGCACTGTACCGAACTCGTCGCTCTTACAATTCGATTACAATGTTGTAGCAGCCGTTTTAAAGAGCGCAAAATACCCTGAACCCAGCAAAAGTATTGTGACTGGAAGTGACAAAGAATCGCCAAAATCAGAGATTAAACGTTCACGTTCCGATCTATCGACAGTAATATTCCAACAGTTAACCGCACCATTAGAAGCTGGAAAAATTACATGGTCACCGTTAAGTGAGGAACTAACAGATTGTTCAGTAAGTTCTAATTTTATGTTTAATTTATAAAATTTATTGTTTTATTTTTTTTTTCACAGGACATTTTCTCAAATGCAAATATTGCATTTTTGCAATCGCTAAATGGCGCCGATGTTATACTGGATGTCTGCATTTCGTTGCCTATTTTATCACGTTATCGTGCGAAGTACCATGAAACTATCGATGTATTCAATACAAAACCATTATACTTGCCCTTGACACAAACCGATGCTGTACAAGTTAAAAACACACTTGCTCACATGGTCACAGATATTTCCATCCTTTGGCAGGCTCTATCATTACCCATCATGCAACCACTTTCGCCCAGCCGTATTACGAAACTGTCCAACTGTGCTATATCTGCACTTTACTGTGCCGTATTGACGTCAATTGCAAGCAGTGTGCTCAGCATGACTAGCTCTACTTCATCGCAAAAGAGCCAGCAATCGTCCGGCGGTGGTAGTGGCTCCCAATCAAAAGAATCAGATGAAGCCGAAGAGCATGCACGCTTCATTGTGGATAAAGCTCTCGAAATTTACACTATTATCGGCAACGTTTTCAAAACATCTGCCCGTTCTCATATCTACCAGAATCATTTGTGTTTTGGAGCCTGGCTATTGGTTAGTGGCATACAGGGCGCACTGGGCGCTTCAGGTAGCGGCGCAGCGAGTAATAAATCAGCAGCACAAGCTGATGATGCTTCCAAATCTAAGACAGCAACTGGTGCTATTCAACGTACACCAGAAACACCATCGACACCTACAGCACGTGTTAACTTATTCAAAGTACAGCAAGGTTTTGGCGTACTAAATGCCGCAATCGCAAACCATTGCATTAAATTGCTCAGTGAACTTGTCGAAGATCTAAAAATTGAGTCCACATGTAATGACATTGGTGTTAATAGTAATAATCAGAATTTACCAGAAGCGGCGAGTTTCGATATACTGGAAAACTATACATCTCTCCAACGCATTATTCGTGTACTCAACACCGCCACTTTGCACCAACTATTCACGTTTCTTGCAACAGTTTCTTATAGAAAAGCATGTGCGCTCAAACGGGCAAATGCAAAAGACCGTACAGAGTGTGAAGCTATCAGCTATTCTGATTCGACAACATACTTTAACGATACGCTCTCCTGTTCAGATAATTCTGAGGAGGATGATAGCGAAAGCTATTTGGGTCATTGGTTCAAAGAGACACTATCGCCTGAAGCGACCGATGATGCAGCAAACGCTCAGGCGGCGCAAGAACGCATCAATGAGGCACAAAAATCCAATCTGGTACCCGCAGTTGATGAGCCACATGAATATTTGGATTTGGCTGCACAAATCTTTTGCTTCATGGAACAATTTTTCGCTAATAAACATGCCTATTTACATCGCTATGTTAAGGCGGGACTGAGCGACCAACAGATGTTACTACTGGCAAATATACTAAAGGATCTTGATCGTGATGCCGCACGTGGGGAAGCTGAAGCATCTACGTGTCCTAAATGGCAAGCTGCCATGATACGCTTCTCAGGCGCCGTTGGACGTTATTTACACAACTTAATATCGGCTTCGTTGCTAAACGAGTCCTTGCAATCAAATTTACTACAGCATCTATCAATTTCACCCTGGTCGACCGACACAAACGCTTGGCCATTGCAAGTATATCCCAGCACATTGTCTGTGCTGGTTCAAATTCTCTTGCTTAAGCCAACGCAGGAGAAGGAGGCCGCCTGCCTGTCCGTCTGGCATCGTCTAATTAACACACTTGTAGAGGGCGTTTGCTGCACCTCGGTCGCAAGCACTGCATCAGATGTCGATTACGAGGATCTAAATATGGAGCATGCACAACTACTGCTATTTCTATTTCATTCGTTGAATTTGATGCAAAAGAAGATGATACTGTTGCTAACCGCCGGCGCTGTTACCCGTTGCGCTGAAGTATGCCGTGGCATATCACCTGACAAGCCTGTGCGCAATAGCCAAATAATGTTACTATCGCGTTTGCTGCTCTTTCTTGAGTATTTAATGAAGCATTTGTATAATGCACCACCCGAATTATTGGATCAAGTGCGCTGGAATTTGTTCAGCATAACGACAATGCATGAAAATCAAAAAGTATCAGATTTGCTAAACAGCAAAACGAAGCTGACATCTTTCTGTCGCAAAGATATTGAAGAAAAGTTCCGCAAATCCTCGTCGGACTACCTATCCAGTAAGGAATGTCTACCAAATGCCAGCAATATATTTCTAATCAAATATTTTTATTTCTTTAACATTTTAGATATACGTCCAACATTTTATTCGCTCACTGTTGTCGATCCAGCTGCTACTTCGACACAACAAGAATTTAAACTCGATGGTTTGGCATGGAATTTTATACTTTGCACACCAGACAAATTGAAATACCCACTTCTAGTGGATGCATTAATCGACATACTCTCCGTCACTGACATGTCGCAAAACAAAGTCACCTCACACACTCTATGCGCGATGCAATATTGTTTTAGCATTTGCTGGAAGTTGTTGCTGGGCCTTCCACCCTCTACGGTGCATGTAGAGTCGTTGATGGAAGATAAAGTGCCGAACTTGCACTCGCTTTTGTGGTCTATACGTTGTCCTACGCCAACATCACACTACCTAATCGTGAATAGTTTAATCAAGCAAGGCATGTACACACAATTTGCTGAAACCTTATGGTCGAATGTTAGTGATCGTGTAAGCGATATTGGCTTCAATTTGAAACAGACTTTTCTAGGAGTGGAAGCATTTAACAATATAGTGGACAAGGGTGAGTTAAACTGATAACTAAGCAAGCAAATAGTATATTCTAATTTTTTGCACTATACTGCTTTACAGTAAATCCGCGCTTATCCCACATCATCCTTCTGGATGCCGTAGTTGCGCACATGCAAGCTGTAGCTTGGGCTGCTAAAGAAGGCATTAAGCTTCAGCGTGCTGCTGCAAGTAGTAATAATAGTGGCAGCGCTAGTCCCAGCTTGCCAAGCTCAAATTCGCCAATTACCACAGGCGAACAGGACGTTTACTCCTCTTCGGAATCATTAGATCAAAAAAATAAATCAACCGATTCACCATCTACTTTGCTGCAAGAGCGCGCACAAATTAGCCGCGATTTACTGTTATTATTAGTTGAAACTTATAAGATAGTATCAGAAACTGTACGCAGCAAAATGACATTACAACTTACAGACGCTACACCACTTAACATATTGAACCTTATCGTACCAATTGTTAGCTCGCAAAATCCACTCACTTCTGAGTTAAATGCAACCTTTATTAAGCTATTACCGAATCAAGATAAAGATATAATTAACGTTGAATGGACAAAGTGTTTTCGCGTAGCTGAAAACTCTGTATTCACCAAGCCCAATTATCCGGTGGAAGAATACACATTGACTGTAATTGATGCTCATATTGTGGAGTTAACACGCTACAATAACTACACGCTTCTCAACTCACTAAAACACTGCATGAAATCTATATTGAGCCTGATTGACTTGCTACTTCCATATTGCAACGTCGATGTCGTGGCAAGCACCGGCACCACAAATGTCGACGTTGACATTGAAAACGAATTGAGATCAATACTTATTTCGACAATGCTCGATGTGCGTATGGAATATGTATACGAAAGAAGCGAAAAATGTATGCATACGCTAATGAATGGCCACGATGACAGTTCCGAAGCGCAACAGCGGCTGGTTTATGAATACACGCTGAGGCATTGCTATAAACTGTTATTAGAATTCGCCGAGGAACTGCGTCAATCGCAAACGAATACAAATAAAGTGATCTTCAGCGAAGCGATGCTCTTCGCTGTGCTCAAAACAATGACTCAAATGCTTGACAAACCCACTGGCGTAAAGGCAATGCATAATTTCTTCAAAGTAAACAAAGAAGGCAGCATGGTAGAGCTGTTGTTATCATTCACAGGCACCACTATGTCGGCTTGTTATGCAAGAAAATTGTTACAATTTGTGGAGAAACTATTCCAATTAGCTGAACAAGCAGATTGCAACTTCCCCATGGATGATGTGGTGCAGTGCTTTGCAGAATTAGCCAATGTTGATGGTGCACGCACTAAAACTTGGCTAAGCCACGTTATTTATGGGCCTAACGGTGCTCAAGGCGGTTCAGATACAGTAGATAAAGTGCTCGCGAGCATGCAACCCTCCAGTACGCCATCGAGTAATGCGCAAACCCCAACAAATATGGCTACCGTATCGGCGATACCTAGCATAACAGATCAGTTGGCTCAATCTTCGGGTTTGGATGCCGAAGCTATGGAGACTGACGATGACGGCGCCGTGGCATGTGGACCTACCATACTACAGGTAATGAAATAAAAGGTAAATTAAAATAAGTGAAACTGACAGCATTCAATTTTGTAGGCAGAGACGTTTAACCTTTGGCAAAATGCTGGTAATAGTTATGTGACCAATCAGTCTGATGAATCGTTGCAGGATGCGGAAAATAACGAACGTAATGGGGCACTGCTGCTTAATGTCGTAAAGTATATAACACGCGATGGCAAATCTCCACCGGGTGTCGCCATGATACTCTTCCAATCGCTATTACAAATTGGGCAATCGCTGATTGCTCCACCGCAGGAAACATCTGATTTCGCCGATATTCTGCAAGTGATGATCACACTTGCCGATACCACACAAGGGCGCGGCCATGCTACGCTCTTTAATGCCACAATAGTTTGGCTCGAAATCACCAAATTTCAAGTACTCGAGCGTGCTTTGAATCCCAAAAATCTGACTTCCCTGGTACCAACCGTTACTCTTGAGAATATCAATGCGCTGCTCAAATATCTCAGTGACCTACTTCAAAGTCTTGGCTACAAAGGCAGCAAGAATCTAACACCACCATGGGATGATGAAATGCAGACCGATTTGGAGGAATTAATGGATGATTTGGGCATCGAGGAGGATGATTCATTTGTTGAAGACTCCGATGAAGATAGTCTTAATAATAAGCTCTGCACATTTTCACAAACACAAAAAGAGTTTATGAATCAACACTGGTATCATTGCCACACCTGCAATATGGTGAATACAGTGGGCGTGTGCTCGGTTTGTGCACGCGTCTGCCACAAGGGGCATGATGTCAGCTATGCCAAGTATGGCAACTTCTTCTGTGACTGCGGCGCTAAAGAGGATGGCTCGTGTCAAGCGCTTAGCCGACGTGTTTCATCAAGTGTCGGTGTTGGCGGCAGTGGCACTGGGGCGGAAAGTCGTCAACTTATTGATTATAGTCAAAGCTCATACGCCAGTAATATGAATGTGTTGAATAGCAAGAAGCGCGCGCAAACACCTCCTTCACAAATTGCCGCCTATACACAACGCGTGGATGCACCCAACGAACGCGTTACTTTGTTAATGAAGTTGTTGGAGTCGAGTCGTGAAGTATTGCAGAACAATGAACAGTGGAGCGTCATCGTTCGTTGTATACTCGATTTCTTTGATGTGCTATTGCCATCAATACGCGAAAATTGCGCAATCTTCTCCATTGTTGGTTGCCACAAGCGCGCAAAGGCAGCACTCGATCGCCTACATACACCCGAACAAACTTTTCAAATAACCGATCAGTTGATGGTGCCAACTCTGGGTTCACAGGAGGGCGCATTTGAAAATGTACGCATGAGCTATTCGGGCGATCAAGGACAAACTATAAAACAGTTGCTTTCGTCAGGTTTGGTGCGACGCGTTGCTTTGTGTTGTCTCTCCTCACCACATGGCAAACGTCAGCACTTAGCTGTATCTCATGAAAAGGGAAAAGTTACAATTTTACAGTTATCAGCATTGCTGAAGCAAGCAGATGCTGCCAAGCGTAAATTAACGCTCACACAACTCTCTTCCGCGCCTATTCCCTGTACTGTTCTCTCACTTACAGCGAACCCAGCGAATGAGGACTGTCTGGCTGTTTGCGGCCTAAAAGAGTGTCACATTCTGACATTCTCGAACAGTGGCACTACCAACGAACACATCGTATTGACGCCACAACTGGAGAATGGTAACTTTATTAAGAAAGCCAATTGGTTACCCGGCTCGCAGACTATGTTGGCGCTTGTTACCGCAGACTATGTGAAAATCTATGAACTCGCAGAGGACTCATATAGTCCAAAGTATTATTTCCTCGTTGCAGTTGGAAAAATACGTGATTGCACATTTGTTTACCAAGATGGCGTATATTACATGCTGATCATTGCTTCTTCTGGCTACATTTACTACCAAAAATTGGATGATCAGAGTTTGGCTAAACATGGCGATTTCTATGTGACAAATACCCTGGAACTGAATCACCCGCACATCAAGGATGTTAGCGGACAAGTCGGTGGCGGTGGTGTCTCAATTTACTACTCTCACACATTGCAACTGTTGTTCTTCAGTTATTCTGTTGGCCGCAGTTTTATGGCGCCACTTACCGATGTCAATAAAGGCGTGAAGAGCATCACAAACCTACAGACTGGACCAGCTTCAAAGAACTCATCTAAAGGTCCGCCGCAACCTTTGTGTCAATGGACGGAAATTACCGGACATCCTGGCCTGATATGTGCCATGATGCACACTTCTAATAATCCAGTCATATTCATGTTCACACCAGAACGTATACTCATGCAGGAGATCAAAGCACAATCGTCTAAATCTCGCATTATGGATATGGTGGCCATACGCCACACAGTGTCGGGTGTGGAGAAAACAACACTAATATTGTTGTGTGAAGACGGCAGTTTACGCATTTTCACCGCTCAACCGGAAAATACCAGCTTTTGGCTGTCACCGCAAGTGCAACCCTTTGGCAACCAATTGTATTCCTCTACACTTTTCGCAAAATGCAACTCCAGCAAAAAGTCAAAGCGTAAAACAACAAATCAACAGAAAACTGTGGGTCCCAATGGCGCACCAATATTCCCAATCGATTTCTTCGAACATTGTACGATGCTATCCGACGTAGAGTTCGGCGGCAACGATCTATTGCAAATTTATAACAAACAAAAGCTGAAGACACGTCTTTTCTCAACTGGCATGTTTGTGGCGTCAACAAAGCCCACAGGCTTCACTCTAGAAGTATACAACAACGATCCGAATACTGTGATTGTAGGTATACGGGTATTGCTCGGCACACAGGATCCACTTCGTGCGCCGCAAACCGTTACTGTCCTAGGACGTACAATCCCGACAGTAGTACGTCGAGCACGCTGGTTTGATATACCGCTTACACGTGAGGAGATCTTACAATCTGATAAAAGTTTGAAAGTAATTTTCGGCAAATCACAAGATCCAGAGAACGTCGGCATGCTGGATAGTATTGAGGTTTACGGAAAGTCGAAGGATTTGGTCGGTTGGCCTGACGATAGCGATGACACCGCCGGCAATGCTGTTGCTGGTACAACTGGCAACACCAATGCCAATTTCAATGGGCAGCTGTCGGCTGCAAACTTCGGTGAAGGCTTCACCTCCATAAACAATCTGGATAAAATGGTAACAAATCTCTTAGAGGTACTTGACTACTCTTTGGACTTACTTGGTGGTAACAACGTAGCTGCGTCCATCAAACAGAAGGCTATTAAGACTGCAACCTCACTACTTCTTCTACCAACACCAAATCAGGTGCAGGCTCAGTCGCGCTATGTATTGGCTACTTTGTTCGGTAATCGCAATGCTTATCATTCATACAAAGACAATGAGGTTATACAATATGTGAATCAGGAATTGCAGGCATTGAAGAGCAAAATAAGTACACCTGAAATGGTTTGCGACATCGATCCGGAAGCTTTCTATCGCTTAGTGTTGTTGGTGCGCGGTATAGCAATGTCGCGTCCACAATCACTCACGAAAATTTGTCTGGAGAACAAAATCGAACTTGTACAAGACATTCTGCAGTTTGTCGAAAAGCTCTATCAAATTACCCCACGTGTGGACGAGCCAACTTCGATCGTTAGACGTGGTCTCAGCCATACCGAAACTATTGTCCATTGTTTGGTAGAGATAATGCACGCCTTTGCACTTTCCGACGCCAACCAAGTGGAAAGCATGACAAAATACTTTATAGACCTTCTAAAGAATGAGTCGAGCATCATAAGTCACAGCGCCAAGGAGGCTATTATACTGCTACTCAATCCACGTCTAAAACGGCGCAAGGTTGCTATTGTGACACCGCCAGTTTGTTCGACGCCTACACCATCGAATACCACTGCGACTATTACTTCATCCAATCTAACATCCCTCGCAGTGACGGGTGCGGCCGAAGTGACCGCCGATGAGGTTTTGGAAGCAGCTGCAGCTGCGGTAGGAGGTCCGTCATCTGCTGCAGTAGGTCGCAGTAATAGCGCTGAATTCGTAGATGCAAGCGCATTAGATCCACTCGCACATGATGCTGGACATCAGCTCTTAAATTTGGAAGCTTTCATGGGTGGCGGCTTCCCGCAACTACTCGGTCTACAACAAGACGCCGACGATGAGGCAATAATGGATTTGGCTATTGCATTGAGTTTGCAACAGCATGAAGGTGAGGGCTTGCAATCCTTGCAACAAGGCTTAGCAAATCTACAGGGCATACGCAATGCTGGTAATTTACACAACTTACAAGCTCTTGAAGGCAGCAATATGGGTATGGCGGCTAACGCTGCTAGTGTTTCGGCTGGTGGGTCCGACGATGAAGGTTCAAATGTGGCAACGGACGGTTCAACATTGCGCACATCGCCGGCCGAGCCAGCAGGAAGCGGTGGTTCGGAGAGTGGTGGCAGTGGTGTTGAAAGTATTGGTGGTACATCAGGACGCAGCAGCACCTATGGTGATCAAGCAAATGCTTCACCGCCGCGCTCAGCTAATGCACAATCTGATTTGCATATGACCAGTAAATCGAGTTCAAGTGCAGGCGCAGTAGGTGGCGTAGAGGAACCAGTTGCCAGTACAAGCGCTGCAGCTGCCGCGGTTGCAAGCACAGCAAATGAAGAAGTGATATCTGAGGATGAGAATTTGGCAAAGTTACATGATTTAAGGTGAATAACTTTTAAATTAATAACTGGTGTATCTTCTAAAATTTAAATTTTTTTTAGAATTTTAATTTTGGAAAACGTTATCCTTAACATACATACATTTGACAATTGCAATGGCGTCCAAGCCATACCATTAATACAAGTAATACTAATGTTGACGACCGACCTGAATGGTAACAACGAACGCGATCAAAAAGTGTTAAACGAACTGCTGTCTGCATTGGTCGACTATGTAGAGATGGACTCAATTTCGAACACGTTTAAGGTAAATAAAATATTTGATACAGAAAAAGTACAGCCATGAAAAATTTTAGAAAGAAGAACGAATTTCGGAAGTGGAATAGTATTCTGTTTTTAACCTCAATCAAGATTATAATCAGAGCTCGAACTTAGATGTCCTAAAAACATCGTACAGTTGCGTTTTTGGAAGGCTGTAGGTGTGTTTTAGGTTAGTGTATTGGCGTTTTTGTTTCAGTGTATTAGTGCATTCGGAAGAAGTTGTAATAGAAATGGAAGAAATCGTAATCGATAAGAGAAAACGCCAAAAAAGCAGGTGATCTCAGCTTTAGGCATTTTTTGACAATCATCTGATATATATTAGTTGCTATCTAGGGCAGCTTCAAATCACCGACTTGCCAGGTCCTAGATCTGAAAAAGTAACTACTTGGCATCTCTTACCTGGCAGAAGTCCTTGAAAAAGTATTGCATCTTTTTTTTTCAAGCCGACTTGCCAAGAACTTCTGCCATGATAAGAGATGGCAAGTCCTTACTTTTGGCATCAGTACGTTCAAATCTTTCGAAATTTGAAAGTTGTATTCCAAGACACTATGGACATATTTTCCCGACGATGTTATGACTTCATGAATCAGAAACAATGATGCTGCCAGGCTAGGACTTGGTAAGTCGGTTATTTAAAGTTGCCCCAGATACCAACTATTGAATTTTGGGTATTTATTTTCAAGACAACATGCAACATATTTTTGAGCCGTCGGCTCTCGGACTATGACGAGTGTACCGTGTATATAAATTTCAGTTTCGCCCGAAGCTAAGGTTAGGCTGCCTTCGTTTATGGAGGCACACTTGGAATCGACTATGCTGTCCATTGTATTGCCCTTAGAAAGGAGATGGAAAAAAGAGGGGGCGTGTAGGGGAAAGAGGGGGGGACGACACCTATGGATTTTTGTAGGAGAAACTCTCCGTGCTCGCAGCAAAGCTCTTCAATCGACTAATGTCCATCCCCGAGAGCTCATCGGGAGTGTAAAAAAAGTGCGATCCAAGGTGCTTAAACCTTAAGCTCGCTAAGGCAGGGCACCAGAGAAGCAGGTTTTGAGATGATTCCACCTCATCATCCTCCATGCAGCTGCTGCAATAAGGGTTATCAATGACGTTCAGCATTACGGCATGAATACCAATCACACAGTGACCAGTAAGCACTCCCACCAATAGTGGGAGGTGCAGCTTGCTTAGTCTCAAGAGCTCGCCAGACCGCCTCCGGTCCACCCGTGGCCAGAAAGGTTGTGCCCGCACTTAGGCTAAACTGTTTTTTTTTTTTTTTTCATTTTATGTCCTTAAGTTTGGGCAGATCACAGAAACCCTCCTTCGTAAACTTAAACTAACAACAGCAAAACAATTATATTTCGCCTAATTTAACAATTCTTGTCGATCACGATTTATGACTACATATTATTTTTGTTTATATTTATCAGATGAAGGATCGCAATGCTAAAAACGAAGTGCGATTGGTATTGCTCTGTCTCTTTGGTGTATTGATGGGTAAGACAAAGTCAAAGCAAGCCGGCACCACGTCACCACCACATCAATTCAAAGATAACGCCTCGTTTGTGGCTAGTACTACTGCAAGCATTCTTAGCAACAACGGCGCATTCACATTTTCATTAGTTGTTATGGAATCGCTGCTTGAACACTGGAAGCGGGTTTCCAGTGAACAGAGCACTAATGGTAATAACTCATCAGCAGCAACTGGCACACCAATCGCCGGTGCTGCCTCAACGCCATCACAAAATAATCTGCTCAAACCAATACGCTATGGTGCCAAGCCAGATATTTCAATGCTAATACCGCACAACTATTTGAAAAATTATCCAGATATTTTTGATTCATACGACGCATTGCTTACGGAAATTTCTGTGCGTTTACCTTATCAAATACTCCGGCTTTCCGCCACACATCCCGGACCCTATGATTGGTATCACAACTATTGTGAGAATATGACTTACACGCTATGTGAATATATGATGCTGAATTTGAACGCGTTGCTAAGGCGTCAAGTGCGCAAGTTACTAATGTATATTTGTGGCAATAAAGAGAAGTTCCGAATGTTCCGGGATGGGCATTCATTAGATGTACATTTCAACTTTGTAAAGGAGATTTGCAGTCTCTTCAATACCAAGGTGAGTTGAAAGTTCGCAATTCAAATACATATACTTTTTTGGCTTATCTACTATTATCTTTTTTCAGAATTTGGTGCTTTCGAATCAGTCTATACCAATACTCAGCTATGACTCTCTTGTCGATCTCACCGAACATTTGCGCACTTGTCAAGAGATCAGTCAGATTCGCACTGGTAATTGGCAAAAGTTCTGTCTCATTCACGAAGATGTCATACCTGTATTGATCGAAATCGCCTGCTACCAACTCGACGATGGCGTCTCCCCAATTCTACTGCAACTTCTTCAAGCCGCACTTTGCAATAATATTCAAGCTGTCAAACAGCAGCAGCAGCAACAACAGCCAGGCACCTCCTCAAAATTGCGTAGCGATCGTGACAAGTCTGAAGAGATTGAAATTTCATTTGATTCGAAATTCGATCCAGCACATTGCAGCACATTCGTACATCAAATATTCCGTTTTGTTTCCGATACGTTACTAAATAAATTTGTACGCATTTTCTTACTGGAGACAAATATAACTTCAATACGTTGGCAAGCACACTCGTTGATCTTCGCGATTTACGAGAACTCAAATGATCGCCAAAAAGAGAAACTCATTAGTATTTTGTGGAATATGTGGCCATTAGTGCCGGCATTTGGTCGTCGTACCGCACAATTTGTTGATATCCTTGGCTATTTGACGCTTAGCACTAAATCGATTGTTGACAAATTACCCGACTACACAGAGAAGGCAGTGGAAGTGCTACGCCAACAAAATGATCTGCTATCGAAGCATCCGAATGCACCCATTTATACCACACTTGAACAAATACTACAAATGAATGGCTATTATCTGGAATCTGAACCATGTTTGGTGTGCAACAACCCAGAAGTAGCAATGGCCAACATCAAATTGCCATCCATTAAGTCCGATTCTAAATTTACCACAACCACAATGATCGTGAAATTGGTGCAGAGTCACACTATCTCCAAAATGATTGTACGCATTGCAGATTTGAAACGCACGAAAATGGTGCGTACCATTAATATTTACTACAACAATCGCACTGTTCAGGCTGTAGTTGAACTTAAGAATCGGCCAGCCATGTGGCATAAGGCGCGCTCAGTCACATTGCAATCAGGCCAAACTGAGGTGAAGATTGATTTTCCGTTACCCATTACCGCCTGTAATTTGATGATTGAATATGCCGACTTCTACGAGACCGTAACTGGCTCAAGTGAAAACTTACAATGTCCACGCTGCAGTGCCGCAGTGCCAGCATATCCGGGTGTCTGCGCCAATTGCGGTGAAAATGTTTTCCAATGTCATAAATGTCGCGCCATTAATTACGATGAAAAGGATCCCTTCCTTTGTCACTCATGTGGTTTTTGCAAATATGCTAAATTCGATTTCAGCATTTATGGTCGCGTGTGCTGTGCTGTCGATCCAATCGAATCTGCAGAAGATCGCGCCAAAACCGTGCAAATCATACATTCTTCATTGGAACGAGCCGATCGCATTTATCGTCAATTGCAAACCAACAAACAAATGCTGGAATTACTCATACAAAAAGTGGCTGAACATCGCTGTTCCGATCGGATGGTAGATGACAACCTCGGTACAGTGCATAGCACTTCGCAAGTCAACAAAATTATACAGCTATTGGCGCAAAAGTACTGCGTAGAATCGCGTAGTTCCTTTGAGGAACTGAGTAAAATAGTGCAGAAGGTGAAAGCGTGTCGCAGGTACATTTTTAGAATAAACATGTAATTTGTAAGTTCCTACTTCACACTTATCACTTTTTTAATTTGACAGCGAATTGGTGGCTTATGATCGCAGCCAACAGGATCAATCTCACAATTCACAAGGCATGGATATGCGTGAGAACTACGCCATAAATCGTTGTTATGGTTGCGCATTGGCCTCCACCGAGCAATGTCTCACATTGCTGCGTGCTATGGCCTCTAACTACGAATGCCGCATTGGTTTATATTCACAGGGTTTGGTTGAAGAATTAGCACAACACAATCTGCGGCGTGGTACTCCTCAAATACAAGATGAAGTACGCAATTTACTTGTGTTATTGACAAAGAATAATCGAGATGCTTGCATGAGTTTGTTGGATTTGATTACCGAACGCGTAAAAACGGCTTTGCTGGGCGCTATACCATTGGCTAATTTGGATGCAGCAATACACCATGAAATGGTTTTGCTGGAGGTTCTCATTGCACAAGACGATTTCTGTTGGGACAGCAAATTGAAAGTTGTATTCGAGCTGTTCCTGGTGACGTGCCGGTGAGTTTGATTTAAAGATTTTATTTGCATATACCAATGTGTAGTCATGATTGATAGAAGTATGTTGGATACCTTGTCGAACATTTAATTGGGGTTACTTCTGTTATTGCAAAAAAAAAGCAGGGAGGGCTAAAGCATCTGCACTCAACAAAAAAATCAAAAAAAAAAAAACACAATATACCAGGTTTATATAAATGGGCTAAAAAGTAGGAAATAATTTTTCCTAGCGCTGTTTCCTCAAGTAGCTTTTAAAATTTATCTGCCCTTCAAACACTTTTTTTCAGAACAAAATTTGTGTTTAAAGGGTATATAAACTTTAAAAGCTACGTGGGGCGCATGTAATAGACTTGAATTGATGTGATTGTCTTGATTTGATTTTTTGTCTTGTCTGTACAAAATTTTGCAATATTTACTACGTTTTTGGCTTTGTCCATTTCACGAAACCATTTCATGTGGTTACAAACTGTCACATACATTTAGGCTTTTCGCTAGAAAGCAATAAATGCCCCATACGTACTCGTATGCGGATATTGAACAGCGCCATCCACATCTTGTAAATATATGCAAAACGCCAAAATCATTAGTAAAGACACACAATAGCTTTGTTCCAGTACTCCATGAACTTACAGGTTTTTACTACAGGAAAAATGTTCCCGTACTCCAAATTTCTCCAAAATCCTGTAAATGCGAGCGATTTTTGGAGAGTTGTGTAGAGAATGAAGTTGCAAGATTTTACCCGAACTTTTTCTTCTGGTAAACTCATGAAAAGTGTCAAGCGATCACTGGTTGACGTTTTTACAGGAAAAATGCCTTTTTTGTTCCCGTACTCTTTGTTGTTACTCACTTTTTACTCTCACTTCCGAGAGCAATTTTGCTGTTTGACATTTTTACAAGATTTTACACGAAAAGTATTGGATCAAACCTAATAGCGACTTCATTCCCATACCAATGATGTAAATCAGTGCTGGGCGAAAACGAACGCACGTACACAAAAAAAAGTTTGCTTGTGTACGGTGGTGCATAGCTTTCGCGTACACAGCTTTGCGCACGTGTGAATTGCCGATTGTGTCTGTGTGAAAAATACGACTATTTTTGGCCGCGCTAGGCTATGGGCTTCCCTGCACTGATTTAAATGTTGTGTCTCAGTTTTAATTTTTTTATAGTAAACTTTTTTATAGCTATAAGTTTGACTGCGGGTTGATATAAACGTGGTAAAAAAATTAATTTTAAATATTTTTTAATAACTTTTATTTTTTCAAGTCAGTTTAAGGAAAATCTAAGCAAAATTAATCTTTTGGCTTAACTAGTAAAAGTCTATTATATTAAAAGTTATTTTAATTATTTTTTGGCTAAAATTCCAGTGCACCTCGCGGTCCAGCAATTTCTGTCATTCAGCCATGCTTGCGTATTATGCAAGCACTTATTTGTCCCACAATACCTACGAGTAAATTAAATCGCGATTTGAGCCCATCGCAATTGTCCACTATCAGCAGTATTGATGGAATCACAGTCAATTTCAATAAGTGGTTAAGTGGTGACACACAGCATTCATACGACGCTTGGAAAGCGCGCATGCCAGCGAACACAGCAATAAAAGCACGTAAGGGATTTACTAGCGCTAGTGCTAGTGCGACTGCCTCTATATTACCAGACGATCGTATGCTAGCTGCGATGCTGCAATCGGTAGTTGAACAAAGTAGTGGCTCAAACAGTGGCATTAGCATGGCAATGCCAGCAACAGAACCCACTGATTCGACGAAGAAGAAACGCCAATCGGTTCGAGAATTCTATTTGTCTGAGAAGTATGGGCGTCGCTGGCGTAATCAGGTGCTTAATAAAGGGCATCTTAATGCGCCCTTAGTGTTGAGCGCTAGCTGGTTACAGCCTATTTTATTCAACACAAATTCGCGATTTGGCCGCCAACTGGCTTGCTCACTCATCACTTCTTTGAGCCGCACACATGAGCGTAAGCGTGAAATACTGAATTTGCTGACTGGTTTTCTAAAGTATGTTGGTGAGGCGGGTGAAGCAAGCGCGGAATTCTTGGCTTTGTATCGCGCTCTAGCTGCTGATACGCCATGGCGTCAATATTTGGCATTAAAGGGTGTGCTTGTTGAGGTCTCACAACTGCTAACAGCGGAAATTGTTAAAATACATCGCCTGGAAGAGACCACACTGTCTTCGGATTTATCACAAGGTTACGCACTGCGCCAATTTGTAGAGTTGCTCTCGCTCTTCCTTGAGAGCGCTACCATACGACAGGCATATAAGACACGCCTACTTGGACCGGTGCTTGAGGGTTATTTGTCATTGCGTAAGTTGGTTGTGCAACGCACTCGTCTTATCGATGATGCACAGGAGAAATTACTGGAAATGTTAGAGGAAATGACAAGCGGCACTGAGGAGGAAACTCGTGCGTTTATGGAGATTCTAATCGACACAGTTGAAAAAACTCGCATGAACGATATTAAGACTCCGGTGTTTATTTTCGAGCGCCTATACTCAATTATACACCCAGAGGAAAACGATGAAAGTGAGTTCTTTATGACGCTGGAAAAGGATCCGCAACAAGAAGATTTCCTGCAAGGACGCATGTTGGGTAATCCATATCCCTCTACTGAGGTAGGACTTGGTCCACTTATGAGGGATGTAAAAAATAAGATTTGTACTGATTGTGAGTTGATAGCGCTGCTGGAGGATGACAATGGCATGGAATTGTTGGTTAATAATAAAATAATCAGCTTAGACTTACCCGTTAAGGATGTTTACAAGAAGGTTTGGCTGGCAGAGGGTGGCGAACGTGACGCCATGCGAATTGTTTATCGCATGCGTGGGCTGTTAGGTGATGCCACCGAGGAGTTTGTCGAAACGCTTAACAATAAGAGTCAAGAAGAAGTCGACACGGAACAGCTCTACCGCATGGCAAATGTTTTAGCCGACTGTAATGGCTTGAAGGTGATGCTGGATCGTATTGGCAGTTTACAAAATATATCACGAACTCGTGAATTGATACAAGTACTACTCAAGTTGTTCCTTATTTGTGTGAAAGTGCGCCGTTGTCAGGAGGTACTCTGCCAACCGGAATTAGGCGCCATCAATACATTGCTCAAGGTATTGCAGATGTGTTTGCAGTCGGAAAATGATTCCATACAATCGTCGGTAACTGAGCAATTGTTGGAGATAATGGAGACTATACTATCGAAGGCAGCCAATGACACACTGGACTCATTTTTGCAATTCTCGCTGACATTTGGTGGACCAGAGTACGTATCGGCGTTGATATCATGCACAGATTGTGGAAACGTTCGCAATAATCCGTCAGTGCTGCGGCACCTTATACGTGTACTGGCAGCGTTGGTATATGGCAATGAAGTGAAGATGGCATTGCTGTGTGAGAACTTTAAGGTGAGTTAGATAAGTGTTAAGTATAAATATTATGTTTAACTTTAACTTTTTAAGTTATACCGGAGCTTTGATTAAATTTTTTTTAAAGAATTAAAGAATATAGACGAGGTCTTGTGACTGGTCTCGAGGGCACATTAGACCAAG
>JAPVRG010001020.1:0-10955 GCA_029783565.1 Rhagoletis cerasi
ATGTAATTATTTAGCGTATTTTTTAACACTCAATAGAGAAAAATTGTCTTGCCTGCAAAAAAAAGAGGAGCAAACGGTAAACATAGAGCGAGGGAGTCGGAGAGAGAGATAGAGAGAGAGAGCGTGTAAAAGGTCGGAGAGTGATCGCCTCTTAAAAAAAAAAAAAAAAGTGTTGAGAAACACCAGAGAGAGAGAGAGAGCACGAGAGAAGAGTACAAATTGCAAACTTGTTTCGTTCGACTTTGTGCTGATATGTCAATAAAAAACAAACAACAACAATAGTGACAGCAAAGCGTAAGCAGTCAGGCAGCAACAACAAGTGATACAAAGCACGTACTAAACTGAAATTAAAGTAGCTGTAGCAGCAACACGAGCACAACAACAACGACAAAAGCAAGGCAGCACTACCTAGCCAACCAGTCAGCCAGTCAAGCAACCGCTTGAAAACAACTCGTTTCGATTTCGTTTCACAGATACCTTTCGGACGTCGATAAAGATACCTTTAATTTAAAATGAACTTAAATTAACATATACTATATATGTTTGCGTCGCGCACCTCACATAATCAAGTGGAGAGAGTGATTGAAGTGTGATCGATCGAGCAGTAAAGTTATTTAGTTTTTTAGAAGTCAAGAAAAATTCACACTGAAAACGCAAAGCGAAAATTTTACAAATCATCGTCGTAATATATACATACATACGTACATGCAGTCATATGTACTAAGTGCGTGAAGAAGAAAAAGCGTAACGACAAAAGAAAGAAACCTAGATTGTGTGTTGTAATTGATCAAAATTTTGCAAAAAGAAGATTTTAAAATAAGTTTGAAATCAAAAACTAAAGCAGTAAATGTTGTAGATTCATGAAAAGTATTTCAAAAAGAGCAAAAGAAGCAAAAAAAAATCCCACAATCAGAAACCATTGAAGCCACAAGATCGCCAAAGAAACAAGAGCAGAAACAACAACAAACAACTTGTAGAAACGAGCAAAAATTCCGCTTATATTAAAATGAAACGTTGACAAAAACAACAGGAAAAATAGTAGAAGAAGCGAAAAACGCAACGCTTTTGTTTTTGTTGGATTTTTTTTTTCTTTCATTTTGACATTCTACAAGTGTGTGCATACTGAATTGAACATGTAAAAACCATACACAGATGATTTTTAGCAAAAACAACAAGAACAACAGCAGCTGAAATTCAAAGACAACGTCGCCAGAGATACCACCACTCACCACTGTAGTGCTTATATACATATATACAACCAGACAGACATATATAGCGACAAAGCGAAAACACTGACTTCGACAACGGCAACGGCGACGGCGAAGTCAACCAACATATATTGTTGTCTCGCTTTGCCACACCAAATGTAGTCATTGACAAATGGAGATACGTATAAAGTATCTTGCAGATACCACAACTGTTTGTACTTTCATCAGCAGTAGTAGCAGCAACAGTAGCAATCGTAGCCATAGTACTAGCTATAGCTATTATAATAGTAGTGACCATAGCAGCAACAGTGGTGGCACTAAATATCAACAAAAACAACACCACAACAGCAGCAGCAGCAGCAACAACAACAACAACGAAATCTACAATTGATATAATCACAAGAATAACAATAGCCAATACCATTATACAAATACAAAAAAGAAATAGAAAAAATTGCAGCCGTAGCAGCAGCAGTAGCAGCAAATTCCATGTCTACCTTAACCTAATTAATTAAATTCATTATTATTTAATAACAGAAACATATGTAACTATATTAATTTGTATGGAGAACATACCGAAAACTACCAGTGGAATAAACGTGTCATTGTAATTACACATACAAAGCTCCGTGCAAAAAAAAAGAACATTAAAAAATTATCACGTCAAACGACGGTGAGCAATAGCCAGTCAGCCAGCCAGCCAACAAGGGCAAAACCCATACACAAATAGACAACATAAGACAGTGACAGCAACTGCGAAAAGTGAAAAAGTCCCCCCTAATACAGGCAGTAAACAGATCAGCAGGCGCATAGCACCAGCAACCGTTGTGCTTGTGGCTTTGTGAATTTTGTATAATTGCACATCGCGTACACGCACGCACACATTCACAAAAGGCGACCCATAGTCGTGGAATTAATTGAAACAAAAAAGAAATAAGGTGAATCGTTTCGTCGTATTTTTGCTTATAGAATCAAAAACATATAAGATATACTATATAAGAAGAAAAATAAATAAAATTAAAAAGCAAATCAAAAGCATAAAACTGCATACGACCAGGTCTTGTCAATAAACCATCCACTACGCCGCAGTCACAGTCGTATAACCAATAAAGATCACAGATAATCATCATTAGTGAATACGGAAGTCAATAAAAAAAGACTAAAAAACTATTGATTTAGTAAAAAAAAAAGTTACTAGCCATCGTGAAATCAAAATTTTAAAACAAAGCAACAATAATCAGCACCATACCAGCGCAAGCAACAAGGCAGCAGCGTAGTAGCTACGACTTAAAAAATCAGCAGTATCGCTGTTCAGTACTACAAATACATACAACTACCAACTCAAGCACAAAAAAGCACTAAGTACTAATTAAGAGAATTTTCATGCGAAACGATTTTCCTTGTAAACAAAACTCAAAATCAGTTATCAGCAGAGACGTCGTCTGATTGCTGATTCCTAAGCACTTACACTCCTAAGTGTAGTGCGATTTTTAACTTGATACTCGTAAAAGTTCCAATAAACAAACAACACAACCATAATACATATAAAAAGAACTGTATTAAGAAATTTTTTGCAACAAAAATCAAAATAAAGACATCCTTAAAAATTGAAAAGGGAAAATTCTAGTACTACCACACGTCCTAAGGGTTGGATTGTTAAAAACTAAAACTACTATAGTGGCCAATAACAACTCTTCCACGGTTGATGCTTCCTAAAAATAAAAACAGAAAAATAAAACTAACAAAAAAGCTCGAAAAAACAAAAAGGACTTCCACAGATATAAACGAAACCGCCAAGTAACAACAAGCGAGCTCTACTTAGAAGACGTTGATTGAAGGGACTGGCGCTAATTGAAAGTTAAAATAGCGGCAACGCCTTTACTCTTGTGTTTTCCTTTTGACTTGATCCTCAAAAGCGTTAAACGTCATTTTGCGTTCATCATTCCTAATTTGATACAACCTTAAAGGATTTCGTTTTTAAAACAACTTTATAAAAATCGTTTTAGTTCCTTCTTGTTGGAGTGAGTTTCTTCAATTGTACTGTTGAGTCAACAATTAGACACACCACCGCCACCCAGCTTCCGCGCAGTTTGTTTGTATTGCGTTATGACAAATTCGATCGCCACTGCAAAATGCCCATCTGCACTTACGTCCGGCAATTATGGCATGTCACAAAACCGTTACACCGATGAATCTAAGGAATATATCTTTGTCAAACTCACCGATTCTGCATATCGCGCCATCGAGGAATATCAACATAACGAGAATACCAAACGTTTCACAAATGGTCAACGTGCCAAAATTCAAGTCAATGGCAATTCCGGTGTCATCTTCTTCCCCACATTGGATAGCAATGAAGGCCGTAAATTTGGTTTTACTATCGATGATGTTGAGGGCTCCCTCGAGTGCATACAACAGACCGTTGAAGGTCTCGATGTACTCGGCTCAATACCCTATCGCATGCGTATACATGCCAACGATGATATCTATGATACGACCCGAACCAAAATGGCAATTGCCGAAGAGACGGAGAAGAGCAAGTGTATACGGGAAATTAAACCAAATCAAACCGACATTGGACGTAAGGTGAAAAAGTCTATACCTTCGTCAGCCGCCTATCAGCATTTGGGGCATAGTGGAAATAGCAACAGCAACAATAACAACAGTAATAGCAGTAATAATTATTTAAGTAGCCTTAGTCGTAGTAAGTTAGTATCATCGCTGAGTAGTAATTCGCCGCCAGCCACACAACATTCGTCGTCGTTAAATAACAAACTTGGCGGCACAACGTTTTCCTCGTCCTCCTCGTCTTCGCGCTCGCCCAATCCCACGTTATTGGGTGGGTCCGGCACAATTGCCAGCGGTAGCAGCGCCGTTAGCCGGTATGGCAGTAGCGGTACAAGCAATATTTATTCTCAAAGCAACGTCTCACCGTCGCTGCCACCACTAACGTCCGCCTCATCGCTCTCTTCCGCCCTGGCCAGTGGCATCGCTAACGGCTACGCGTCCGCTGCACAACACAATTCACCACCTGAGTCCACCCCATCTACATTAGCTGGTAGCAGCGGCAGCGGTAAGCAGTCAAGGCTGAGCAATAATTCTGCTGGCGGCAATTGTGGCAATTTCTCACGTGGTGGCGGGGGTGGCTCGAAATCGGGCGGTGGCGGCGCCAAAGGTGGTGGCGCTTCGAATGCCAATAGTGGTGGTGGCAAGTTACCTGATATATCGCGTCGAAAAATACGCGAACGGCTTATACATTTGCTTGCTCTGCGTCCATTCAAGAAGCCTGAATTATATTCACGTCTCCAAAACGAAGGATTGCGTGATCGGGAGCGTTCACTGATTAGCAATATACTCAAGGACATTGCGACGCTCTCCCGCGACAATACTTACAACTTACGTCGTCAAATGTGGAATGATGTGAACGAGAATTGGCCATATTATACGGAACAGGAGTTGCAGCAATTGAAACGCCGTAAGCCACAAAATCTAACACCGCCACTCAGTTCAGACGCGGGCAGCTCAACGTCGGGTCAAAGTCCAACGTCAATACATACCGGCAGTCCGCCACCACAGGGCGGTGGTAGTGGCTTGAACGGCGGTAATAGTTTGAAACGCACTAGTCTGGAGTACGATGAGCCATTTGTGAGCGCAGTTCAGCCGAAGAAGCAACGTATTAGTCATTTTAAGAAGGACGCAATAGCTGCTGTCAACACCGCTAATGCGTCGGGGAGCAGTAGTGGGGGAGCGGTGGGTAACGGGTCGCGGGGCGCCGTCTATGGTGGAATGGGCACCAGCAGCAGCGGTAGTGGGGCCAACACTGGTTACGCGATGCAGCGCAGTAAACATGCGGCATCTGCGTCAACCTGTTCCCCACAAGGCTCCCGTAATGCTGGACATGCTGATGAGAACTCTGGCAATTCTGACCTAAGCTACAATGTGCTTAACAATATGGACGACTTTATGTTGAATATAGAGCAGCAGCAAGGTAGTAGTTATCTGCCGCATAGTAGCGGAAGCGGCGGTGTGCGAAAATCAAACAGCAGCGGCAGCGGTAAGTTGGCTGGTAGCAATCCGAAAGAAAATCGACACTCTGGAGGCAACAGCAGTTCATCTAGTGCTACGAACATTTCGCCCAAAAACAACAACAGCGGCAGCAACATTTATAATACACAAGAAAACGAAGGCAGCAAAAGTAGCAACATGAGGCATGGACTGAAGCGGGAGGCTTTAGCAGGCTCGCCGAAAAGTACGCTGCCATATGGTGTCAATTTTGTTCCAGAGTCTAGCAGCGGCAGGTCGGCTGGACGCGATGTCAGCAGCGGCAGCAACAATCGCAGTGGAAGTGGGAACTACCGCCACCAGTCGCCCAGTTACCTGCAACAGCAGCAGCAGCTGCAACAAAAGTCAAATAATAGTGTCATATACTCGCCAAAAATGCACGCAGCAACGCACAGCGGTGTAAATGAGCGTGAGGATTATGTGCCGACGGGGAGGAGTAGCAGCAGCAATCGAGCGCAAGCAACGTCACGTTCCGCGGCGGCGGCTGTGCAAGCGGCGGCAACAGGTAGTAGACAGCAGCAACGCACTGGTGGCCGGCGCACGCCCACTCCACCAGCTCAAGAACAACAACAGCAACAACGGCATGCGCTGCAACACCACGCACCACATTACCAATCGCAACAAACGACGCATTCCGCCAGCACACACTCCCCAGTGCAACGGCATAACAGCCAACCACCACATTATCCTTCTCACCAGCCGCCGCAACAACAACAACAACAGCCAACACAGTTCGAAAGTCCAACGCAAATGCCAACAACAACGCCCCAGCATTCCGCCATCACGCACGATACAGTTGACACAGACGCCGCTACCGAAACCCCCAGCTATGACTTTAGCAATTATACGGCTATCACAAGCATCGAACAGCGACGCCAATACAAGACTGAATTTGAACGCGATTACGATGAGTATCGTCAACTGTTGGAGCGCATCGAAGATGTGCGGCGCAACTTCCAGGTACTTGCCGATCAATTGCAACGCGCGCCACAAGGTTGCTCTGACTATGAGCACATTAAGCAGCAAATTGTGACTGAATATGAGCGCATCAACAATGAGGAAGAGCTGAAACGCGACAAGCAACGCTTCGATTACTTGCATGCCAAATTGGCGCACATTAAACAGCTTGTTACCGACTATGATAAGACGTTGACATCGATGGCGGCGGCAGCCGCAGCAGCAGCGGCTGCGGCACAACAGCAACAGGCACAACAACAGGAGCAAAAACAGCAGCAGCAGCAGCAGCAGCATGCCTCGGCAACGGCAGCTATGCATATGGCAGCGGATGCGACATCGCATCTAGTCGATGGCAGCAGCAATGTGTTGGCCGCGGCGACTGCGCATAACGCACGTGTCTCGCCAATGGTGAGTGGTAGTGAAAGTAATCATTCACCACCTGGCGGTTATCAGCAACATCAGCAGCAGCAGCCGCTGATACAACAGCCAAGTCTTCAACATGTACAACATCAGCAGCAGCAGCAGGACCACCAGCAATATGCGCTACAACATGAAGAAACTGTGGTGTATAGGAAGAAGAAGCACCACTCACACAGTAACGTACAACAACACACACAGCACAACCAACACGGGCAACAAACGTATTTGTCGTCGCCACACCAATCGCCTGTTGGTGGCCAATATAGCGCACAGCAACTGCAGCTACAACAGGAACAATTCAATGGTCATCATCACCAGCAGCAGCAGCAGGAGCAGCACCAGCCGCAGCATTTGTCAGTTGATGAAAATAATGTAGCGAGACATCAGCAACGCAACAGCAACAGTAAAAATGATACAGATTCAGATGATTCGTCGGATTCCAATGATGACGACGACGACTCCAATGACGATGATGATTCGAACGATAACGACGACGACGACGATGATGGCTCTGATTCCAATTCGAATGATGAAGATGATGAACATGACCATGAGCGCTATTGATTTTTGTGCACATGCTGTAGTGAAACTTCGCTTCGCCGATGTGTGTAAAACTGGCATAAGACACAAAGGAGACGTCCTGACAATTAATTTGCAACCGATACGTATTTAGGCACTTGGTGATTATCGTGTGTGGTTCTATGTATGTATTTCATTTCACATGCGAGCCTAGCTTCCTAATGAATGAACTCAGTTTATTGTTTTTAATTGCGAAAATGCCTTTTATTGTATGAATTAAGCACCGTCGTGACAGTTGAAAAGATAGCCATGCAAATATATACAAACATATATGTACTAGTTTGCTTTTGTAAATATGATTTTTCGGTTGTCGCAATCGCAGCCGAAAGTTGCCAACGGCTTGAAATACGTGCTGGTTGCAAAATCACGTTAGAGTTAGGAATTTTGTATTGCACGCAAGGAGTATGAAATGAATGTTAAGAAAAAATTATATTTGGAAAGTGCAGTGAAAAAAAAAATCCTCAAAAAATATTTAATTTTTATTAAAAAACGCATATGTATACCTTATATAAACAAACTTACATTTAAATACAAAAACCATATATATATACTACATGCATATATATTTTTAAAACAATTGAAGAAGAAAGAGAAAAAACACTAGAGCAAGCAGAAATATTAAGCAAAGAATTATCTGTGTAATAATTAGAATTAACTGCCTATATTTGATTAATTTTAATGCTTTTTTTGCCGTCTTACATGCATTACTACATATATACATACATACATGTACAGTACATAAAATTTTGGAAATGTTTGTTTGGCAATGCTATTGCAACGCAACTGTTTTTGTGTGGGAGGGCTCAGCTGTAATAGTTAATTAATTTACAAGCGATTGTTGAACTTGAAGTTATTTAAAAAAAAAATAAAAATAAAAAAAAACTATACTATTTAGTTAAATTTGGTATGAAATAGTTTTTTATTTTCATAATCTTTATAGTTTTTCTATTTTCATAGAGGGCGGGTGTGTGAAATTAGTTAATTAATTAGCTAAATTCGTTCCAACAATGATGACAAAAATTAATTAAATTAAGCGCAGCCAAAAATAAGATAAACTGAATCAAAATAGTTTTGAAAAAAAGTACTTATACGAGATGAGCTCCATTAAATCTACATACGTATTTTACTTGTGAAAATTATTAAACGAAAAAATCTTTGTTTTCCACATAACACACTCGTATTTTATCACACTCTTTAAGTGCACGTATGTGCACATAGAAAGCGGTGCGGTTCCGAGCGGTGCCGAGCTGTGACATTTCCTGAGTGCGAAACTTTTCGCTGCAAAGATACCACAAAACTTCACTTCAACATAAAGCGGTCAAAAAAATATTTTTACTTCTTGTTCACAGCAGCGTTACGCTGTTGGAAAAATCAAATAGAAAATCAAAACTAAAAAGAGCTTTGTGCTTTCAGCTCCACAACGCTGCTGAAAATTTTTGCTATAGGAACAGGCTCTTATACATATGTGGTTAGAGGTTAGAGTAATTTGGAAGCTTCGCTGGATTAGCTACGCTAGAAACGGCACCGCTTCCAGTGTGTACGTTCACTAAAAAATACTGCTGCTTGAAAAAAATTTAGGAGTTATAGCTTTTTGTAGTATATTTTATTGCTCTCATTTTATTAAATAACTGCATTTTGCCCGTTTTCTCGCACATTTTTAAATTTTTCTTTACAACTATAAATAGTTAAATAATAAAATGTGATTTGTGCAATTTTTGTGAAAAAAGTTATGAAAAAATACCGGCTTTTATTATTTTTCTTCTGTTATTCATAGGTAAGGTAATTTTTTTATTTTAGTTTTGTACACAGTGATAGGTCTTCAAGAATTTCATGCTACAAAAGTCTCCAAAAATGTATTAAGATTATTGCTTTAAGCTAGGAAAAACCCCGAAAGTGCCGGAATGTCTTGGAACTTTGGCTAAACTATCAAAATTTTTAACAAAAAAAGTCCGATTTAGAGTTTTCTATTTTTTTTCGCATTCAAGATAATCACTTTACAAAATTGTTCAATATTTTCCAGGGTTGTATTAGAGAGACGCATATATTTGGTAAATAAAATTGAAAATCGGTTTGAAAAATGATTCATAACTCAGAGAAAGAAAATTTCACCACAGTTCTTCTAGACGCATTTTATCTCGGTTTTTGTTCCTTCTCCCAAATTTGTAAATTGAATAAATTTTTAGGCATCTAACTAAACTGTTATGTAGCATAAAGTGCCAACAGCCAATTAAAATTTTGGTAGTCAATTAGATATACTTCGGTAAAGCTTTCTAAAAATCAATAAAGCCGCGTTTCCACCAGTCATTTAATAACAAGGATTTTTTAATGCTCAACTTTTTCATAAAATTTGTTGTCATTTCAATGCCCAGTGGAAATCCGGCATAAGTTTAATCGGCAACTGTATGGCAGCAGAAGTCTAAAAAATTTAAGAAAATAAATAATAACAATAAATACACTAATTTAAATTAAAAAACCACACTTCGGTAAATAAAATATTATACATATTTTGTTAAGGAACCAAAAATTGGCGCTGGAGTGTTAAGACTGGGCTTGAATTGAAATGATTTTTAAACTGGAAATGGCACCTTATACAGCTCTAATATATATATATATATTTTTTTTTTTTTTCATTATTAGGGTTGCAATTTCTTTAATCAAATTAAACTGCGTTTAAATACATAACACTTTCGGAACCAAGGTAAATAAAATTTCAAAAAATGTCCTCTCATAAGGAACATACCCCGAGGGCTTGTATTCAATACCCCCCATCTGCAATATTTTAAACAGAAATTAAAAAAACTTAAGTAAAATAAAAACAAGCAATTTTTAAGCAAAAAAACAGCCGACTTCAATGCTCATAAAAATTTAGGCGTTAGTTTCTTCATGATCCAATGCTCGGAACTAAACCAAGTTAGTATGAGACCACCTTTCCGATGAAAAAAAGAATTATCAAAAACGGCTCACGTGGCCCAAAGTCGTCCGGTAACATTCATTTTTTTTTTGAAGTCGGTTAAAAAATAATTTTGTAATACTTTTAATTTGAGATGTTCTTCCAACTTGGGGTTTTTTAACTGTAGCTTTTGATTTTATTTATGTACATATGTTTTCCAAAATATTTTTTCTCAATTTTTTTTTTTTTTTTTAATTTTACTTTAGAAAAAATATATTATTTTTCAAACCATTTTCAAAAATATTTTCGTTTTTAATCTGTTCAAAAAATTTTGCATTAAATAGCTTTATTCAGCCCTTAGTAGATGACAATCTTCAATTGGAACCATAATTTTATTACTTGCGTACTAGTGGTCCTTAAAGGGTTAAAAAATCCATAGCTACTGAACTTTACTTTTTATCAAAATTTTCCATCTGGTATAAAGTAACAAAAATCGTATGTGGAGCCTTTCTGAAGGTAGCTTTAAGTACCAGTCAGCTGTTGCGCTTCCGGAGCTTTCGAAAGTTTCTTATTTTGTTTTGGACATATTTCAATATATATAATTAAACTGAAATTTCACGCTGTTTTATGGACTGACTGTCAAAATTTATATGAACTATTTTTAGAGTTTCGTTTTCATTTCATTTATTAGTTTTGTTTTAACAGTTTTTCGCGCTTAAGATAATCGCCTAAAATAATTCTTTCGCTCCTATTTTAGGATTTTTTTAGCGAAATGCATTTTTGACTCCTTTGCATGGTTGCATACGCTTAAGATTTTTTCTAACTGCGCAGAATTTCTT
>JAPVRG010001047.1:0-11090 GCA_029783565.1 Rhagoletis cerasi
AGTCGAAGAATATTAGGTTTGGCTATCTGGTCATCGAAACATTACCTTAATGAGACTGCTGATAAGTCAGCCAGAAAGGGTTCCACATTAATTTCAAACGAGAATCGGATCTCACCCCCAAATCGGCACTGTATGCAGGGAAATTCGACTGCCGTACAGCCATGCTCAGGTGGCCCATATAAACCCCTAAAAGAACACATACATATGTAGCTCATTAGTAAAAGCCAAGACTAGCTAGGCTAGCTAGTGAGCATTCTCTTGGAAAACTTAGAAAAATCTGGAATAGTTCACGCAAGTTACTGCTTCAGTTAGTGTCTTTTAGACGTCAAAGGTTTGAAATCGTTTTTGGTTGAATAACCTCATTTTCTACATACATACATTGTTTTTGCTCTTAAATTCCGCCGTTCATTGATCCGTCCAACACCATGATAATTTATGACTATTTAGAGCCTACTAAATAAGGAATCTCACTAAACAAAAAAATATCTACTGAAATTCCTTGCGCGCATATGTGTACATATTCATCTCTTCGGGTGCATGCCACACGCCTCAGCAATACGCCAGCGATAATTCAACAACAAAAAAAAAGAACTGCTTTGAGGTGGCAAATGCGCCTCCTGTTGTGCCTCTACCCATAGTCCAATGCAAAATGTGGCAGTGCGTGCGAATAAAAGCGAATGAGTTATGCTGCACATAATTTAAATACCTAAACAGCTCGAGGCACTGACGATTGACGCGTTCCTCCTTTCTTTTTGGCGAAAAAACAAATAAACACTCGCTTTGGCTAGCAGAAGCAGCTATAGGAAGAAGAAATTGCGGATGCGCTCGGCAGCATACATTATTCATCAGCGCGCACGCCTGTGTATGTATGCGTGTGTGGATGTGTGCAGCACAATGCACTTGTCGACTGTTGCACATTTTCGTTTGCTTGCAACGCCACTCGGCAAGTTATTCAACGTTACACACATCCACACACATACACAAGAAGCAATTGCAACTTTGAAGTCAAGTGGTGTGCTGCCTGCAGCAGTTTGCACTTTGGCGAGCGCTTTGAAGCTCGCTGACTGCCACTATATACATTGTTCTGGCTGTTCTTTTACCCTCCTTTCCTTGGCGTTACACATACATACATACATATATTTTCATTATTTTTTGTTAGTTCGAAAAAATTGGCATATTTCAATTTGGCCCTAATTACAAGCGCGCGGAAAATGCAAATGGCCTGTACGTGCTGCTCTAAGTTGCATACAACTCAGCCGCCAATTGGATGTTGTTGCTCCTTTTGGTTGGCTGCCTGACTGGCGTCGCTTGGGCCGGTCGCTCGCAGACCACCCGCCTTATAATTGTTATTGTTATTGTGTTCTTTAATTGTTTTGCATTTTTATGTGAACGCGTGCCTTTGTTTTTGTTGTTTTTTAGTGTGTTTTCTTTTCAAAAACTATGTTGCAATATTTTGTTTTTTTCCCCATTTTCACTCCCAATTTCCCCCAATTCCCAATTTAAATATATTTGCTTAACGCATTTTATTGGCCCATTTTTCTTCGATCGCTCGCTCGCTGGCTGGCCTGTCTTTTGCACCAAGGCGCTTTTGGGCTGCAGCCTGTTTCGTGTTGCTGTTGGTAAGTTACGCAACCGTTAATGGCTGGCGTGTAAGGCAAGGCGGCGCATCGATTGTTGAAAATAAAGTGATTTTTAAGTTCTCACTTTTGTAAGGAATCCGCATCGATCACTGCTCCATTTTCTGGACTGGCTGGTTGCAGCAGATGGCTTTAGTATGTTAATTCTCGCTTCAGAGCTCATTTACTTGCTGCATTGGCATAATTAATTTTTAATATTTTTTTAAATAATTGCGATTTACTTGCACATATGCTATTGGATTTTCTTCCGGAACTTTCTTTCACTTATTTATATGCATTTGGAAATGCATTCATTCCCCCTCACTGTCCGCTATATTTAAGATGCTTAATAGCTTTTTGTGGCGGTTAAAAACTTTTATGATGTATGCCAATGTTTATTGCAGTGCACTGGTGCCATGTGTTTTTGGTATTCGCTTTAATTGAAGACCATCAAATTTCATGGAAGTGCCTGAATATCGCAACGAAACAAATGTGCCAAGCCGGTCAAAAGTAACATAAACAAATTAAACAAAAAAAAAATCAAAATAGATAAAATTATAAAACTTAAACAAAAAGAATTGAAATAGGTAAAAACAATAAATACACAAATTTAAAACTAATAGTTTTATATCAGAAGAACAGCCTTTTTAAGTTAAAGCCTGAAAAACAAAAATGAAATAAAAATTAGTAAACAATTTTCTATTTTGACCAGGGGCCAAAAGTAAGCGTTAAACATCATGATTTTTATTTTTTCGATCCAAAAATAATAATTATTTTTGGTTTTTATTTTTTGATCATTCTTAACCGTTATAAAGGAGACTGATTTTTTATGACCGATTTAAATCTTTTATGATCGAAAAATAAAATCAAAAATGACGATTATTTTTTGATCGAAAAAAAATTTTTACGTTTAAATTATGATTTTTATTATAAAGGTCATAACCGTTACGGTCCCTGGTTTTGACGGATGTGAGAATTTGATTGTTTTTTATCTCGCCACAATCCGCATCAAACATCATCTCATCTACAGCATTTCGCCCATTTCTCATCATGCCCCTACGGAAGAGAAAGACGAGGTGTCCGAAGATCTCTTCCATGAAAGCTTGGAGAGTGTGCTTGGTGATTTCAATGCCTGAGTTATCATGGAAGAGGTCTTTGGTACCACTGTAGGAAAAATCAGTCTCCATGACGAAACGTCCGATAACGGAATGAGGTTTATTGAATGCGCGGGGACCCGAAACATGGTTGCAAACAGCACTAGGTTTCAGCATAAAATAACTCATTAGACTACATAGCTGCCGAGATATGAGTAGCGAAGACCAGGAAAAAGTGGATCACAATCATCATTTCTTTGTCGATTTTAAAGCCGAGCTACCTATAAGCCGCAATGTCTGAATTTGATATCCCGGCGGAACTGATACGGCTGTGTAAAATGACGTTGAGCAATATCACCAGTTCCGTCAGAATTCGGAACGACCTCTCCGTGCCGTTTGATACCAACCGAGGTTACAGACAGGGCAACTCCCCGTCATGTGATTCCTTTAATATGTGTCTGTTGCAAAACTGAATCGGTCAGCCAAACATTTTTCGTAAGAGCCTACAATCTCGTAGTATGCCTATGACATCGACATCAACGGTAGCAACAAACTCAACGTCTGTTGTGCCTTCTTGAAATTAGACATAGAAGCAAGGCGCATGGGTCTGATGGAGAACGAGGACAAAACGAAGCATCTCCTGTCATCAAGCACCACGTCACTGTTGACAGTTATAAGTTTGAAAAAAGTAAACGACTTCGTCTATTTAGGAAACAGCATTAACACCAATAATAATTCCAGCCTTGCGATCCACCGGAGAATTATTCTTGCCAACAAGTGCTACTTTGGACTAAGAAGGCAATTGAGAAGTAAAGTCCTCTTCTCGTCGTACAAAAATCACACTCATGCCCGTGTTTTTGTAAGGCGCAAACGCTCTGAGGATGTCATTTGCGCCTTGGCGACGGCGAATACCGCGGACGACAGAACGCTGAGCTTATAAGCTTTACAAGGACATATGTATGTAGTAGATGCAGTGCAAGCTAATGAAATGCCGTACGAATAGACACAAACGACAGGCGCGACAGGCTTCACTTGATATTTTTGGCGTGAGGTGGCACAGAAGAGGTACGATTGGAGTAGTTTATTGGACTCGGCCGAAAAAGCGCAGTCGCTTGCAGCGCCAAACAAGAAGAAGATTAGTTATGGTTAGTATATGTTTTAGTGAGAGTATTTAATTTTAGGCTCTGTGGGGAAACTGATATTTTTCGCAGCGATGATAATATCGGGCGAGATGGATCTTGAAGTGTTTGGGTAAAAGGAGCAAGCCAAGACTTACGACATAATTTAACTCGACTTAGACCAACCTACCATACCAGCAATACGTGTTTCTGGTTAGCCAAAACTCAACTTATCTTTGAAAACTTAAAGAGCTGTAGGATTTAGATTCCTAAGTTAAGTTTTTACGTAAATTGAGAGCGGTGAGAGAATCAGGCTTGCCATATTTTTGTTTTAGTATTTTTTAAAAATAAATGAACGCAAACACTTTTTTCGTGCATTTTTTTGATGTGACAATAGAAGCGGTGAAATGTCAATCAAGCTTAAGTTGACGTGTTGAGTAATCATTGACGATATCTTACGGTAGGTTAAATTATGTCTAAGTCTTGGCTAACTGAAGCTTAAGACAGCTTTCTGAATAGCTATGTAACTGTTTTGAGAGTCAGCCTGCTTTTAATTTTGATTTCTTAAGCCGTTTTCACAGTGAAGAGTTGACTCACTTTCGACAGTTAACTGCCGATTTTCAGTACAAGAGTTTAAAGCCAATTGCTGAATGAGAGCAATTTTTCACTCTATTGATAACCACTTGTTGATGCTCCAAAGCCCAATTTTCCGGTTTACTGTGACGCTCGTCATCATAATCTCCAGACTAAATGCATACCATTCGTTAGACGATTACCTCATTAAGCAAAAATTTTGACTAACGTGGCGTAAAAAATCTACTAAGATTAAAATGAATTTATGAAAGAATTAGAAAATAAACGCTTGAGCAACAACAAAAGCGTTGAATATAAATTTTCAAATAGTTAAGTCGTCTTGGCGTTTGCGCTATTAAATAAACAATCTTTTTTGAGGCCACACTGTAAACAATTGTTTATTTTTCGTTGTTGTTAAATATAGAACAAACACTAAAGCGAACACATAAAAAGACGAATAATTGAATAACGAAAGAGTACAAAATAAAAGAAAATAAATGCTTAAATAAAAACGGGTAATATGTAAGCAAAATGCCAGATAGTTGTCATGCCTTTTTGTGCTGAGAAAATGTACGATAAACAAATTACGATATATGAGCTTGACAACCGAGGATAATGTACAAAATAAGCAAATATTAAATTAGCAACAGAGTGCGAATATGCAAGCAGACGGTAGATAAAATAAACGTGTAAACAAACAAAAAACAAAAATAGTGGGAGGCGAAGTGAGTTGAGTAAGCTCGTGAAACCTAGCGTGCGTTAGCAGAAGTGAGTACCAGCAATTTTACGGGCGGAACTGTCGAGTTATTCGCGCCGTTTGGGCAGCTGATAGTTGGGAATACAATAATGCCTGTTTTCTTTGTCGTAATAGTGCCGCTGGCATGCAGATTAGGCGAAAAAAATGCCAAAAAGAAAAGGTGCAATAAAAATGAGGATGGCAGCAAGGAGCTGCTACTTGCTTGCTTGCTGAATGCAGAAGAACGACGAGTTTTTGTTTTTTAATTTTTTTTTAGCTTTATAATAGCAATGGACTTCTGTACGCACTCGTAGCGCACGTATTAAGCAACAGTCATGAACTAATGCAAATCGTAAGAGTAAAAGATAAATTTTATGAAAGCTTTTAAAACCGAAAAGCATGTTTAATTTCCATTAAAAACTGTACATAGGTACGTAAATAAATACATACATATGTACATCAACTTGAGTTGCTAAAATGGCAAAAATACTTATACGTCGCTACGATTGCACAAGAGCTATTTGTTTAAAAATAAAAGTGAATAAATTTATGTACATACCGCACACTCATAAAAATTATTCTGTGTAATTACAATGCAATCGTAGGCATATACATATGTACATATATGTGTGCTTGTGTGTGTTCTTTCTTTTTTCCAAAACAACTGGTTATTCCAAAATAAGTATTCAGCTATTGAAGCGTGAAGGTGTCGCTTGAAGTACTTTCGCAAGTCGTTAGAATGGAGTGTGGGCTGAGAGCTCATTAGAATTAGAAAAAAGTTAGTGAAACAATGTAGACACAATGAGCCAGCAGAGATCAGCGCACAAAATATTACTAACTCATGTAAATGCATACATATGTAAATGAGAGCAATAGAAGAAGGCAAATTACGGCAATAATAAGTGCTACAAATGTACTGCAATTTTAATTTTTTTCTTTTGCTTAATTCTTATTTGGAAATAACTAGTTTAAATGCAGGGGAAATAATAAAAAAAAGCACTTAAACGGTACAAGTTAGCAAAGCAAAATTATATTTTAAATTTCATGAGCTAAACCCACGAAACTGTCTATTTAATTGAATAAAAGGCGACAACAGCTGACGAGGCGAGCTAATAGCATCGAAAGTCGATAACTATTGGCGGCCATGTGTTTTTCATGGGCAGCTGATTGATTAGGGTTTGTTCACACGTGTTGAAACGTTTTTGTGCCATCTATGCACAGGTTTAACGGGAAAGTCGTTCTAGATACATAAGGAAATTATTATTTAGGTCATTTCTGATTCATATAAACAATATACGACATGATGTCCAAGACTAAAAAAAAATCAATAAAAATAAATTAAATTAGGGAAAAATATGAGAATTTGTATCTGGAATAGGGCGGCCATGTCGAGAACAAATTATAATGAATAAAAAAGTTTACGTTTTTTTTTTTGGTTTTAGTCACGTATTTTTAAAATTTTTTTTCTTATGAAATTTTACCCTCCACTAGTTGAGCCCGCAATCCGCCCACGGTTTAGTTCCTTAATTTAAGATTTATCCCCTTTTGGATAGCTTAAAAGACATGCTAGTCTTTAAAATAATTTTCAGAATACTTTTCATACAAAATTTTTTTTTAATGGTGTGAAGTAGGAAACACTCAGCGAAAAATAGTAAACTCAAAACTTTATCAAGCAGCCATTTTTAGCTGTAATTTTTAACTGTTTTAGTGATGATTTTTATTAATTGACATACCCGTTTAATAAAAACAGAAAAAATCGTAACCTTGAACTAACGATTAATAAAGTGTACGTACAAGTACAAGCAAAAAAAATATTTTTTTTAAATAATCTTTAAAATCGAATATCTCGAAAACGGTTAAGTTTTGGACATCATGTCATGTAACAAAATTAATCAGAAATGACCTAAGCAATAACTTCCTTAAGTATGACTACCTTCTCGGTAACCCGTATATATGTATATGAAATGATAGCCTTTGTTGCTCGGACTTAACTCAAAAACTACTGAATAGATTTTAGTCAAATTTTCAAAGGTGTGTTATTATTATTATTCCTTGCATATCTGGTCCTATTATGGGCCAATAGAAAACTCGCTAGGTGGCGCTGAAGTCAAGTTATTTATGAAAGTCGTATTTATGAACCGATTTCGTTCAAATTCAAAATGTATGCTACCGTATTTATTGTTTGATCTGGTTGAAATTCATAATGGGAATTAATTTCACGATAAGATGCTTCTGCAAAAAATAGACCCAATAGATGGTGCTGGAGGCGAAATATTTAGAAACCCCCTATTTATAGTCTGTTTATGTTATACGAATTTACTTTTCAGATGGCTAAATGACGGAGGGGCTACTCCTTTATTGCTCGATTTTGTATTTATTGATCCATACATTTTTTACTGATAGATTTCTCATTGATACAACAAAAGGTAAAAAAGTGAATCTTAGGTTTTGTTTGTTTTATAAGGATTTAAAAAAATTTATAAAAAAAAATTTTGAAAATTAAAAAAATATTATGAATATTGAAAAAACAATATTTATTTAGATATTGATATAAAAAATCGGTATGAAAATTGAATTTTTCTTTATGGTCTTAAAAGCACATTTGAGCTCAAAATGTTCCATAGCCATACAATGGCAAAAAGATTTCCCAGAGATCGATTACTGATAGGGCAAAAAAGTGGATGTTCACAAGTGCTTCTTTGTTTTCTATGCGAACCTCCTTTTGATTCGAATTTGACTTTTATTGGTTTTGAAAGAAAAAACTTTAATGAATAATTTTAGAAAAATCAGTTCATTGAAAATTTTTGAAAAAATATTTTGAGGATTTTGAAAAAAATTGAATGTCAAAAAACGTTTTGAGTATTTTAGGAAAAAAAATTAAATGATAGCGGGCTTATATTCAACACCTTCTATAAGCAATTTTCACAAAAAGGACTTTCTGTCATCACTGATGTTAACTTTTACCTTTCAATTCAATAGCAAATTCTAACAAGCGGAATACAAGATCAACATTACTATCATCGATGACAGTTGTCTTAGGTGGATGTTTATATCAGAATCTCATTTTTGTGAAAATTGCCGATATAGGCTATTGAATATAAGCCGTCGATATGTACATATGTACATATCTGTGGCATTTTGAAGAAACAACTTATCTCGAGTTAGGCCATTCTTTCTTTAAACCAATATTTCATGGGGTTCCCAAACAATTTTTTAACGACTAACTAGCCATAGACGTAGTTTTAGATGCGCTTTTAATAAAAGATTAATAAAAATATAAAACCTTTAAATGGAAACTTATTCTTTTTTAATCCAAAGTCAAATCTTCTAAAGTCACTTAAGTTTTTTTTTCTCAAAATGCCGCAGATACATATATTGACTTTGGAAAAAAAAAAAATTATTGACATTTGTTGAAAAAAAATACTAATTCTTTTATGGTTTTTGAAAGATTTTTTTTTTTAATAAAGGGGGAATGTGCTCAAAATGCTCTCATAGCCATTAATATACCACAATCTAAAATTTAAGAGCCATTACTTTTTACTAAAAGGTTTATGTTCGAGAAAGTTGTAGTAAAAGCCGGTTGTTTTTTTTTGTCCGAGGTGTATGCTCAGTGAATGTATGATAAGTTCATAAATATGTCAAAATTTAATCCCTAATTACGCGCATTGAATTAAACGCTTTTTTTAAACAAATTTCAATCAAGTCATTTATATTTTGTAAATGTCTGTATTGCGTTTTGCATGAAATTAGCCAAAATGCAGACAATGAACTTTGTGTATTCAATTTAATCACATACATATGTATGTATATTTAAATGTCATAAATTTTGGTGAAAAAATATATATATAACAGGCTTTTTAAATCCAAAACAAAAAATGCGAGTGTTAAAATATTGGTCGAGTTTAATAATGATATAAATAAACAATAATTAGGCTGGGTACAATAGGGGTGGGGGCGGAAAACGAAATTGAAGAGAAAGAGATAATGCAAAGAGAATGTAGAGATTTTGAGCACAAAATGTGAGATAGAGCAAAGAGAGAAGAGAAGCGAAACGAAATGAAATAAAATTAAAATAAAATAAAAAATAAAATAAAAAAAAGTAAAATATTAGAAAATAAAATACAATAAATATCCATTTGATATACTTCGACATACGAAACCATTCGGCTGAGCAAGTTTTTCTCAATATTCAGCTATTTGCTCAAAGACAGCTAGATGGCTTCGCCGAAGCCAACTAAAAATTTAAAGTCAAATGGGCAATCAAGGACCACAACATAACACAGACTTTCCTCAAAACCTCAACCAACAGGAAGACGATCGATCAGTGGTATTTCACCCTCGACCTGGAGTTCTCTAAAATCCACAAACTCCTCCACAAGTGCAAAAAGAAAAAGTGTTTATCTTTTTTTTTTTTGTATTTTTTAAAGGAGTTGTATTGCCTAATTGATTATGCTCTTCAAAGTTAGGTGGCTTTTAACAACATGCTCCTGAGTGCAATTATCTCAGACATGATAGCTCTCCAGATATACAAGTCCCCATGGTGGACCCATCCACCCATGGGGTTATAACGATGAATACAGACGATGTTGGATTAGTGGTTCAGGATACGTTCCCTCAGATTTCATGCGATCTAACCTTTCTCAATTCAGTATATTGAATGTCATAGCTGGTAAAAAAAAAATGCAGACTAGACACTTATACTCTATGGAGTCTTAGTATGATTGCCTATACATGAAACCTGCAGAGGATACAAAGAAGCACAGAATTGTATACGGTGACTCCCACAAGTATTTTGCATTGATTTGTTTTACGATATTCAAAATGTTTTTCATGGTAAATTTTTTTCGTTAATTTTTTATACAATATAGCTCATTATACAACTAAAACCATGTAAATCAATACTTCAAACTTTTGAGAAAAATATGGAAAATTCAGCAAATTTTCATCAAAATTTCAAACTTAAAAAAAAAAATTTCAAGTATGCAGTTTTAAAGCATTTTATTCCATATAACGAACCTTTTTATGGAAGAAAATGCTCAACACGGTCAGCAAAAAAAATTATCAAAAATCAACGGGATTTTTTAGCGACTTGAAATTTGCCTTAAAACTGCATACTCGAATTTTTTGTTGAAAATCTGATTAAAAATTTTGAAATTTTTATGAAAACTTGATGAATTTTCTTTATTTTTATCCGAAGTTTGAAGTTTTGATTTACATAATTTTAGTTGTAGAAAGTGCTTCTATATTTTTATAAAAAATAACGTAAAAATTTACCATGAAAAACATGTTAAACATCGCAAAACAAATCAAGGCAAAATTCTTTGCTCTACGCCGATCTTGCATCTGCCGTCACTTGATCTAATTGCTCTAGAGATGACCATTATTGCAGCAGTAAAACATTAAAAAGACGGCACAAGGTTCGAGGGAACCTCGAGCGATTCGGCGGCAATCATGATACCCATCCGTAGCGACTATTGTGTACCCTCAATTACTTTCGCTTAGAAATACAACAGTATTGGTACAACCGAGCTCATCTTATTCCTGATCCCATGAACTTTTGTACGGATGGCTCCAAGCTTTAAAGCAAAGTTGGTGGAGGAGTTTTCTCACCTGAGCTAAGGCTAGAGACAACTTTTCGAATCTCCATAGACATTCTTCCAGGAATGAACACGAGTGGGGAGGAACTACTTTCCAACTTAATCTAACATAATACAAGGTGTGCAAGTCAGCTGACGTTTTCTTGCCAACAAAATATCCCAATACAAATTGTCTATTACCTTTTGAAAAGCAAAAGTATATCACACAAGTAGAGAACGACCGAACCTCGATTTTTAAGGCCGAACCGAACCGAACCGAACTTCGGCCAATTTCGGCCGAAGCCGAACCGGAGCCGAACCGATCATTTTCAAGGGCCCAAGTAATAAACAAGCAATGACTTTTTAAAAATGTAGTA